>PNEQ01125058.1:7121-40518 GCA_003012365.1 Medauroidea extradentata
TTTTTTTTTTTTTTTTTTTTTTTTTTTTTTTTTTTTTTTTTTTTTTTTTTTTTTTTTTTTTTTTTTTTTTTTTTTTTTTTTTTTTTTTTTTTTTTTTTGTACTTTGCCATTCAACACAAGTTGGGTCAACAAAACATGAGCAATTGCGTATGCCCACAAAACAACACATCTTTGTTGTAAACTCCCGTTGCAAGCAACATTTAAAAATCTCATCATTTTCACTTGTTCATGCGGCAGCTCTTGAGTTCATTATGGCTGGAATGCATTCTTCGTCCGTAACGAGGCTGATAACATATCGACGCACATGCTAGCCGTAGTAACGTCGTAAGTTAGGACGTGTTTGCTGCTGTGTTACTGTAGGACGATAAATGCGTTGCCTACACGCCAGGGACTCAGAGCTGGCGCGTGGAAAGTACCTTGACGTAATGTACGTTAGGTCCAAATTTATTCTTACATTACTTAAAAAAAATATGACTTCACTTAAATTTAAAAGTCAAAATATTTTACGGTGCGCATTGCGTGATCGTTTGACAGGATTTTTCGACCCCCTTAAAGTAATTGCACTCACAACGCAATCCACATTTTAAAATAATAAATGCCTATGACTTAACTGTTAAGTGTTTGGGAACCGTATTTGGAGGAAACTAAGTCATCTTAACATATGTAATAAACATTTAAATAACAAAAAAGTAGATTTTCAGAATGTAGCATTTTAGAATTTCAGTATTTAATTTGGTATATTTCATCTCCAATAAATTGAGTTCTGAGGGAAAATAAACTTTCTGTAATAGTGAATACCAAGAGCAAGGCATTTTAAAGTAACTCGCCTCTCTTGTCATTATGAGAGACAATGCAAATATAATCATAGAATTCAATCATAGAAGCAATAGGTTTTGAACTGGAGCAGCGTGTATTTGGCAGGGAAAATGATCTAAAAAATTAAATGGGCCATTACAAAATTTTTACAAACTGGAAAAAAAAAAACTAACTTTAACAAAACTTTTTATATTTGAGAGCATTGCGCCGTAAGTTATTTTTTTGAAACAATACGTTTGAGAATAGTATGCAAAGTCTGCATGTGTGTGTTTGTGTACAGTAACATTGTGTAATGTGAGCGCTCGTATGTTCCTACTGACTTGGCTTACAACGAAAATATTCAAATTCATTATCACTTCAAGTAAGAAGCTATGCAAGATCCTCAGGATTTTTTCAACCGGTTGAAAATGTCTATCCAATAACTTACTGGTAAAAAGGTACCTACATATTATTTGAAATTACCGTAAAAATGAATTGAATAGGTGGTTTTGAAATGAAAATGGTGTCTCCACAAACCTAACAAATACTGGTTACACACACCACTATATATGTATATATGTGTATGTGTGTGCAACTATACTCTCGAATGTATACGAGTTAAGAAAAATATATTGCTTACACTATTTATTTATATTTTAAGAGGAAAAGTAAAGTCACTAAAGCAAGAAAGGGTTTGACTTGTTTCAGCTGGTGCCTCAGCGAACGTCGTAGGGCCACAACGAACACCAGTATTATCTGTAGACCATCCTTTCTTCTACATCATCCTTCATGTTCCAACACACACAGCTGTCTTTGCTGGACACGTTCTGGCTCCGTAAAAATACCTGTGTTCTAGGTGGGAAGGTCTCGAGTGTGGAATATGGTGCATATTATCAACATTTAATAATACTGTTTATTGTAGCAGACATGTTAGTACGTACGTGTAACATGGGGAAGGATGTATGTCTATTAAGTGCAATATAACTAATGTTGATATTCATGTGTTTAATTTGTAAATAATAAAAATGGGATAGATAGACGAAATGTAGTGCTCTTTGAAGTATTTTTTTAAAGGGGCCACATTATTAGTTACGGAATTATGTAAATTATAACCATCGCAATAAATGATTTTCAGGCAGTTTGAGAAATAACTATTCAATAAAAGCTTACAAAATGAACTGTGAAAATTTAAATGCTAGAAAATTATAGTTAATCGAGTTCGTTTTATCAATTACAAAACATAATCAGAGCTTAAGGTCGCTGCCTTCCTCAGAGCCCTGGAGAAAGTAAGGACAGGGCTCTACCAGTTACATTTAGTTCGGTGTGCCACAGTACCTGTCCAAACTACGCGTATGCCTACACTGACCTTTTGTTCGTCTCACGATGCTTTATGATCTTATAGGGCATGTCTTTAAATACTCAAAAACTGTGAATAAATACGTATCTTCACTATCAGAAACCCTTTACAACATCATCTCATGGATTTCAATTTCTTAAATATTTCCTAAAATTTCATTCCTGTAGTAATAATTATAATTATTATGAATAAAATGTTTCTCATTGCAGAAAATGGCGTTCATCTAAAACCGATATTATTAACGATTATTGAGCACCTCCTTATATCATTTAACGTACAATCTCTATCCTTCTGTTACGGCTCTCAGGTTTATAGGATATCGGTGCATGGAGGGAAAAAAAGCTGAACTGCACATTGTGCCTATTAGAGCAGTGGACACTTGGCAAGTTACGTGTCCTGACAACAAAACTGGCAGCTGCAGCTACATCCATGAGGCCTTTGTAAGGAGACGTTTATGCACACTATCAGATCACTCGCTACAGAACTCGTGGTTTATATTACATAACAATCAATGATAGGGAGAGGATAAACATAAATGCTTTACTTAATGACTTGAACTACTCGTATTACTGATAATAACTATCAGTGTATGCTCACAGTGAAACAATAATATATATATATCAAGCAGGAAACCTGAGAGCCAGGTTGCCACACCACGAATGCAAACATATTACCAGGTTACAGTAGGCAGTCTGCATACTTCCAAGGATGACACGAAATGAGGCTCTACGATGGTGACGTGCCGGAATGAGAATGGGAGGAGAAACGGGAAATCTCTGAGAAAACCCGCTGGCCAGTGACATCGTTCTATTCCTACATTCGAAAAACCGGGGATCGAACCCGGATCGCCTTGGCGGAAGGCGATTGGCCTGACTACTTGGCCGCCGCGGCCCCATATTGAAACAATGTTTTGATTGTTCCATCTCCGCAGGAAAATAGTTTCAAACGTGATTTCGCATATCTCACTTCAATATTAGTGCTAAGCTCCCTAATAATCACATGAAAAATTAAAAAAAAAAAAAAAAAAAAAGCTACTAAACAATTGATTTTCTCTTTCTAGTTGCCGTAAAGCGATATGTTTTAGAGAGATTAATTCAAACCAATTAATTTATATAAATATAAAATGCATATCGTCCAAGTTAAAATATGTATGTAAATATTAAATTTTCACAGGATCACAACATGAAAAATGTATAATACATAACTTGAATCAATTCCCCCAAACTTACTTTTCCACGTCACAAAATTGTAGAACTGTCTTGCGATCTCGCAAGCGAAGAGAACATGTGTAGGCCTACATACTCGGCTTCGATGCATTACACTTCATCTGAGTAAAATATGCCAACATTTGCTTTGCAGACTCAAGCGGAACTGCTGGAGTAAAAATCGGGTGGTTTGATTTTACTAAACGTCCCAATAATCGTAAACCCTACACAATTTGGATGTACACTTGAATCGGTCTGTGAACAGACCACATCTCCTTAAAAAGAAATTTTCCAGGAAAGAAAAAAAATGTAATTATGTAGTAGGAGTTGTTTTCCAGAATCCTTTTTAATGGTAATCATATTTTTTAACCTATCCGTGAAATTTCTCACTAGTGGAAACTTTCAAATATATTACTAAGCCGTGCGTGAGCAGGTCATATTTGTCATGGACATGTGTGATATAATTTTTCAAAATTGTATTCAAATTTACTTTATTTTTTTTAGAAATGGCCGTGGAAAACATCGTAACTACAGACAGTTTTTTTTTTTCGATCACAATTATAATGTTTGAAGGCAAGTCATATAATTAGAGCTTATTTAACACGTAGCATTGTATTATTAACTACAACATGACTAACTAAATATTAGAACGGTACACATGCGATGTAGAAACAGTCATTCCGGACGGAACATAGACAACATACCTTGAGTGAATTCATGCAATAATGTGAGTTTGCAATTAAATTGAGATATTGCCTTAAGTACTTTCGCCAAATCCTCTACTCATTTCTGATCGGTCCTCTGCTTGACTGTGGAATGTATGAACATTTACTTAAATGAACAAAAGAGTCGTAGCAACCAACTGAGAAAATACAGTTGAAGAATGTACTAATTTCGTGTTGTTCATGTGAGTACTTAACGAGCTTCTTTTGTTTACTGGAATGCGGAACATGATGGCAAGATAGTGGAATGCACTGAAGTATAGGATGCGTACATGTATTCTTTCGCTGACTATTTCTATGGACACTGCAGAAAACGTAAATGTGAGGTATCTGAGTTGTTTTTACACGCTCAAGATAGTCGAACTATCAAACAACGACGTTTTGTGTTATTGTTCAACTGCCATTTGAGGCGGTTACCAAATTACTTTAGGGAATTAATAGCTCCCGTATCAAAATCAACCACCAATTGTATTTCAGTAATTAGTTTTAATTACTTCACTCGAATGTTGCAATGGTACATTAATACATGCAGTGGCCAATTACTTTCCGTTACCTCCGTTTAAACTCTTGGTCGAGTCAAATATACGATCAGTAAGGTCGCATAAACCGAAAATCACAAGAATGTTCATCCAAGGGATGATATTTGAAT
Organism: Medauroidea extradentata; assembly: GCA_003012365.1. NCBI lineage: Eukaryota > Metazoa > Arthropoda > Insecta > Phasmatodea > Phasmatidae > Medauroidea > Medauroidea extradentata. The sequence goes on from PNEQ01125058.1 coordinate 11,850, forward strand.
GTTTCATTATTTGTATTTAAATTATGAAAACATCCATATTTAACTATATTTAACAGCAAGTGGGATTTTTATATAAAATGCTTGAGATCTTTTAAAAGCAAAAACAGAAACTCCCAATTATATTCTGCAAGTCTACAAAATAATTGAACTTAATTTCGCCAAATGTTACTATACTGGTCAATAAATTTTTAAATTCTATAAAGGAATACAGTTAACTTTAAAATATATTTAATATTAATTTCTTTGTTTAAAATTTATTTTTTATGATTTCATATATTACAAATAACTCACCTTACTTACAGGGAATAACGTTTTATACATTTTACGTTAATAAGTTTTGTGTATCGACTTATTTTGTTTTTCTCGCCATCTTAAGTAGTAAACTCAATTTGTAATTTCTTATTTAGTAAAAAATAATTAGTTTCAACTGTTGCTGTTCACGCTAGGATCTACGATTCGCATCCATAGCAAATCCTAACAAATTTCACAAATTTCAGAAAGTAATTCAATCTCTGCTCTTATTAACATGTTCTAGTCATTCATGTAGTTGGTAATTTCTTAGTCATTAACTGACGTAATAGTCACAATAGACTCCGATATATTTTCAAAGCATGAAATTATAACTTCGTACCTACGTGCATGCGTCTACTCCACACTGTAACTTTACATCCACTTAAAAAATTTAATATGATTTTTACAACAAAATTTGTAACACTATAAATTATTACAGTACTATTTTTAATAAAATGTTTGTAAATATGAGCAAATATTTGTATATTTACAAACTACTTATTAAATTTACGTAATTATTTAGCATGTTAACGAAAGGTTTTGTATATTTACAACCAATTTCGTTAAGTTTTACACCTAGTAAAAAAATTGTACGAATAAAAACGTTGTAAAATGCCACGGGCTGTCGAAGTGAATTTTGTTTCACACTGGACAGACTGACGTTCAATATTTAGGCCTCTAGTTAGTGGTTGATGTCGGTGACAGTTGAAGGACAGGTTACCGAATGTGTGATGGCAGAACTGCTTGTTTGTGACTGTAGTTGGTGTTGCAGTGGTTGGTGTTGGTCACGAAAGCATTTCAACTCTCATTTTCGGTTGTTGTTGGTGTAGCAGTAAAGTCCAAAACACTGAACTTTTTAGCACAGCCGACTAATCAACTTGCAGTATATAAGGACAGGTTATGTTTAATGCTAACGTAAAAACATTATTAATGTTGGCTGTATTTCTAATTTCGTGAAACACAAAACCAAACACTTATATTCGGGTCGGAAATGTATTATCAACGTGAATTATTTCAACAACTTGTAACGTACAACGTGATACACAACCTCTTGACAGAGCGAGGCGGCCCAACGATAACACGCCAGGCTGGTATTCGGGAGGACCCGGGTTCGATCCTCATTTCGGTTTTAAGTGGTTTCCCGAAATTGCTCCAGGCGAATACCGGAATGGTTCGTTTGAAAAGGCCATGGCCGACTCCTCTCCTAGCTCTTTCATTGTACAAAGGTAAATTCTACTACAGGTTAGAAATAAAGTGTGTTTTCTTATGTGAGAGTTTGGCTCAGGGAACATTTCTGCTACTAGGTGCGCTGAAGTCGCTAAGGGACCAGAAAAATACATATCTGTAGTAAAATTAAATTAAATAGGCTTGGAAATTACAGAATTAACGCAACTTAATATTAAATTGAAAAGAAACCAATTTCACGTTTTCCAATTATCAGCTTTATAAAAATTTAAAATGCAGGAAAGCTCTGTGATTGGTCGGTTTGCATCCATGAACCAATACCAGCGCTCAAGCGACAGCCATCTTCCCTGTGGATAGTTTTAACATTGATGTTTCTAACCTGGAGTAGAAGCAACCTTAACTGAACCAAGTAGCATTGTCACAGTCTCTAACGACCTCGTGGACGAGACGTAAAGCCCGGTTACCTCAACTTACAACTTCTATTGAGCCTAGCCACGTTCCACACAGCTACATTAACCTCGCCAACAACTACCACCAGCTATGCCAGGGGCTTTATTCTCATCGTTATTTCTTACAAATGAAATGAACCACTTTGGAAATCGTTAAATTCTTCTTGTGGTACCTGACTAGTCGACACAGTAAAAGTTCCCTGATTTTGACATATCTCTTCTGAAAGAGATGCCAAGCAGCTGCACTGTGTGAACATTTAAATCATCCCGTCTTCTTACAAAAACATGTTCTCTGCAATATTGTTTACAGACACTCTTCTCAGAAGAGAAACACCATAACAAACAGAAACACGCTCTTCTCAGAAGGAAATGTCGTAAACACGCGAGCTTATTCTGTACCGACTATAATAAATATTTTGACGCAAGTCGTGACGAATTTTCTTGTAAAAGTTCAAACATTACTTACGACGAAGTATGTACGTACCTCCGTACCTCATTTTTTTTGGACGTGAACAGCTGCGGTAAAGCAGAATATATAAAAACCACTATTTAGACATCTGCTGACGATGTCTATCAACGGGATATTGAGAGATAAATCTACAAGAACGTAAGTTGTGGTTCATGTTTGACGAATCTTTCCAGGTGGAGAAATTCCAGGACCTTCGCCTTCTCAGGACGATCCACCGGAGTTTGCAGTCGATCATCCTTTCCTGTACTTCATAGTGCACGTCCCGACTGAGACTTCAGTCTTCGCAGGCTACTCTGTCAGCCCGTGAAACTACGATAGTTAATTGAGTTATACTTGCATTTATGATTTCAAATGTGTATTAATATTAAGAACATAAATATACCATTATTTGCATCCTGAAATACAGCGCGTATTCTAACCCCACAGTTAAGGCTACCCGGCAGCAAAAAACTAACAATTTCATCTGGGTTAAGCGGGCAGCTACTCTCAGTTTCATATAACTTGAGTACATTTTCAGATTTCTAAAGGCAAATTCTTACTGTTTAAGTAAAATAAAAATGTCTGCCTCAATGCAAGGCAAATTTACTGTATATGCAGTGATTGATGCATAAGGTTTACTTTAGTACGAGAAATGTAGAGTGATAACGACATGAACATGCAACACATTAACAGACAGTGTCCTTAAAACTGTTAAAATTAACTCAAGTCGTGTGAAACTGTATAGCTGGTAGTAGGACTTACAATATTATCTTCAACGAAATGGTAATTAAAGACAGAACAATTGCCTAAGACATTTTCTAAAGCTCAAGATGGCAGGGTAGGTAAGCCAAAATATCAGTTTTAAGTTGTTCGAAACATAACTCAGGCGAAGTCTGCCCGTTATTGGGTGTGCATCTGACAAGGTCAAGGTCAGCTGCTGTTAGCAGACGACGCGACAGTGCCATTTGGCGCTAAGAAATATAAATAATAGCGATAACCAAAACCACAATAAAATATACACTGTGTTCAAACTACAATAAAAAAGCACGGAACGAATTTTTAAGTGCAAATAAAATAACGCGTGAAGAATGTACTGCAGACTTTGAAACTAGGAAAATATTTAACACATTATAAATTGTGTATTTTTGTAGTCTCGCCATCATAACACCTTGAACAACATTACAAGCATTCATCAAAGGCGAGTATATAAAAAAATATATTCTGCTGCAGACGGCTGCTGGCTGAGGTGCTGAGGTGGCATGGTCAGCCATATTGAATCCGCCATTTTATTTTGACGGCATAATGAGTCTGCCGTTTTTTCCTCCCTCAAAAATTCGCTTTCCCCCTTCGAAACTACTGAAAATTACTCATATATCCTTAAAAATGTTTCGATTTTTCCTCAGTTTTTGTCATCCCAAAAAAAAAAAAAACATAGAAAACCTGATCAACAATGTGGAGCACGCAATCTACAATGCGGAAAAAGACGGGTCAGATATGTGGATTCAAGCTCCGCATTGTGGATTATTTTGGGTTTATTAGGGAATTTATTTTCCAGTAATGCTTTATTTTAGCTCTTTTTTGTAAAATTGCTTCTAGCAATTTCAATCTTAGATCAGCGCGTGGATGAAATCAAGGTGGCTATCTTAGCAAGTGTGTCACCATTTTTGTAAACTGGTCATAACTTATATTGGATAGCATTAAATGTTGTAACTTTGACGAATCATCCATGGGGTGTATTTATTGATTCACCTGCGACCGACTTTGGGAATCGACCATGGCCTGTCGATGACAGTGTCATTTTGGTGAATCGACCATGGTCTATATCTTAAATTTTGTAACAGTAAGATTTTTACTTATCGGCATTAAATTTCTTGCTGCGCGCTTGTATGATACAGCGTACACAGCCTGTATCATGTATCACCATTCCGAATGTTCAGAAACTTACCACCAGATAATAGCTAAGTTTTTATGCATCTCCCGTAGTTCCAAACCAGTGTTGTGCATCTCCAGGTCACAGTGTGAGTACTCTTGACACACACACATATACACTCATACACACTCACCTACACCCACACGCACCCACACACACTCACACACACTCCGACACACACAAGCAAATTCCTGATAAAAGATGCTCAACTGGCGGCCGCTCGTTTTTGACTGCACGAAGTTTTAGTCTTTATATCGGTAAGATAATGACCGATATATATATATATATATATATATATATATATATATATATATATATATTGCACGGGAATCTATGGTTATGTCGTACAAAATATAGGGAATGGTCGAATCACCAAAATTGTGACGGGCAAGTAATGCCTTCTCAGATAACTAATATGACATCGCCCAAGACCATGGCAGGTTACTCAAGACGAAGTGGATGGTATCTTACACGACACCAGCAGCCCGAGATTGCGCAGAGGGTAAAATATTATATAGACCATGACTAATTTTCCAAAATGACGATGTGTGGTATCAACCTGTATACAGAATATGGTCGATTCTCCAAACAGGTTGTGCCATCCATAGTAATACCATGGCCGATTCGCCAATAAGGCATTGGTTAACATCACCCCACAGGCTTAGACCGAATCAACAAGTTGGCGCTGGTGAGGTTTTCCAGAGGTGTAATCCTTAAGAAATAAGTGGATAATGCAAACCGCGGGATAGGTAATAGCCACCAAGATTGTGACAGATAGCTATCGACACCTAATATGGTAACTGGCAATGTTTTTTCACGATATAGCTCATGACTAAATGCGTAAGACAGCAGTGAGTGTAATTATAAAACATCCGTTCATGGCCGAGTCACGAAATTGCGACGTGCCACGCCATAGAAATAAAACTCTATAGGTAATTCACTAAGATGACGTCGGTTAAAATAAAACAATTAATAGGTATTAGCCGATTCACCTACGTGGTGCTGGTTACAATATCTATGTTAATATTTAAGCAATGGCCGATTCACCGAAACTTCAATGGCATCCACAGGCAATGGTCGATTCTCAAAGTTGGAAGCAGGTGAATCAATAAATGCAGACCATGGACGATTCGTCAAGATTGTAACAATTAATGCTCCAGTAGATAGACTATGGCCAACTCACCAAGATGGTGACATGTTGCTAAGATAGCCATTATGTCATCATCCGAGCGATAATCCACAGCTGGAAGCCATTTTACTAAAAATATATTAAATTAATGCATAACTGAGCAATAAATACCCTAATAAACTCCAAAATAATCTACAATGCTGAGTTCGAATCCCCATATCTGCTCCGTTTTTCTCCGCATTGTGTATCACGGCTTCTGATAATTTTTGGGATAACAATAATATTTTGAGGGAAATTCGGGCAATTTTTAAGAAGAAATAAGGGAAACTTTGATTCGTTTTGAAAGGAAAGGAAACATTTTAAGGAAATGGGAAATTTTGAGGAAAAAAGGGATTAACGGCGGGTCCAAGATGACTAACCATCGATCATCAGATCCTGAGCTTGCAGCCTTATGCACCCGAACATATCAAATCTATTTCCTATGATCATTCACTGGTAGTCATAGATGTATGCACGAAAGGACTCAGTATTCTGTGTCACACGTTCGACACTATGGTCGTCCTGATCTATTTGTGACTTTTACATAATAACCCATTTGGAAAGACGTTAGAAGTGTCCTTATGCCTGGACAAAACTCCCATGATCACCACGATGTAATTGCAAGTGTTTTATTTTTAAAAGTGAATACAATTATATCTTTGTTGTCCAAAGGTAAACGTTTTGGGAAAGTTCATTGTTATATTTACTCACTGAAGTTGCAACAGCGGGGTTTTCTCCGCATTAACATTTTGCTGTAGTTAGGACAATGTATCACTCCTGTAATAATTGATAAGTTTATTTTATTTGTGAAATACCTTATCCTAAACAAGATCATCGTCTGTATGACATTGTCAAGGCTAATATGATTCACGGACCTTGTGGCAGTTTAAATAACAGATCACCATGTATGAAAAATGGGAGCTGCAGCAAGAGGTACCCAAGGACGTTACTGAAGGAAACACAGACGGGCGAGGGTTGATACTCACAGTACCGCAGCAGGTCTCCTACTGGTGGTGGTTTACGGTAAATGTTAAAGGTATTGAGCTAGATAATCCTTTGATAATCATGAGTTGGTGCCCTACAATGCAGTACTCTCAAGTACTTTCAGTGCTCATATCAATGTGGGGTACTAAAACTCGATCAAGTCTATCGAACACATCTGCAAGAACAAAATCTCGGGCAGTGATTAGTCAGAGTTCGCAGTTGAAAATTAGAGAGAAGAGGTAAAGTTATATGAGTGTGGCCAGTGCATCAGTTGCTCAGAGGCTGTTTGGAGGATATTTGCCTTCCTAAGTACTGAGAGGTATCCTAATGTGTTGCATATGGCTGTTCACATAGAAAATTTTCTACGTAAGTGTCTGACCACCAGTAATTTGTCTTGAAAAATTAGTAACCCTCCCCGCACAACCCTTTTGGCATTACTTTGATTTATATCACACTAATAGTTTTGCAAAATCTATCTTATATCGTGAGGTTCCTTCTTACTTTGTGTGGAATAATAACATGTTCATAAGAAGGAAACAAGGGAAAACTGGTGATGGTTGGCCAGGAGTTAATAAAGATAATGCACTTGGAAGATTATTCACAGTGCACCCTAGTAACACAGAGTGTTACCATCTCGGGTTGCTGCTACACAACTTTAAAACTATACTTCCTTTTGAGGTAAAAACAGTGAATCATGTCTGGTATCTAGCCTTAAATTGGCTATCAAGTTACAGGCGAGGTGCCCTTGAAGCCAATTATAGAAGTATCTTCCTCAACTCTTGGCTCCCAGTCTTGTTATGATCAACAGAAAAAGATTACTGAAAAATACGGTGAAACGATACTTCGAAAAAACCAATGAGACACTGTTATAACCCAGATGTAGGACATACAGCCTGGCATCCACAAAAGCATGAATGTTTATAATGTTTAAATAAAGTTAGAACGCAAAATCAGCAACGGTACTTAATCTGAAAGTGAAGATGCGCACACTTTTTAAGTAAAATATCACCGCAGCTTACCAATAATTTATTTTCCATCAGGTGACGCGAACCCGTTCTTAAACTCACTGACTTGATGAACAATTTTCCTCTACTGGCTTTCACGCCGTTCCCGTTTCTCATTCTCCCCGAACCCCGTGAGATTTATGCTGACTTTTGTGGTATAGCTTACAAAATCAGAGGCAAATAAATACCCTAAGTAAAGTGACAATAAAAATCTACCTGTTACATGAATGTAGCGGGTATATGTGATTATCTTACGTGATTTCCAAAATTGCCTCATCTAGCCTTCACAGGCACATGCATTCGTCAGATTTATGCAGTTATAGTTTGAAACGCATATGAAAATAAGGCACGTTATGAGTCGGTTTTTTTACGTTTTGTATCGTTTCATCACGAGATTTTTTTAGAAGGTAGCATTGCTCACTTTTCAAATTTATTTAACATACGAAAAGTAGCCTGCCTGTTATTTTTCTTGGAAATTACAGCACAGCTGAACTCTGTTACGGTGTTAAATTAAAAGTTTTGTCTGACATTAACATTTAGTGGCACAGAGAACGCTTTCCAAGAAATTGTGGATCAAGTTGGTGTCAATCGTTCATGCCATTAAAGCCTTGGACTAATATTTATTTTGTAATTCATAACTACCCAAAAGTATTAAACTTTTGATTTGGACAAGAATGGGCTTCACAGTTAAAACAATTTTAACACTCATACGCGATGAATTAACCACAACCCCTACCTTTAAGAAAATATAAATTATGTTAGAAAATAAATCAACAGAAATTGGATTTCGTGGCCATATATCTCAGCACTACGATATTATTGGTTCCCATGAAAACCAAAATTGCACTGTTTGATTTTTCCAACTACTTGAATTAATAGGTAATCAAAAGATTAGCATACTGACTGTGTATTTCCTGCAGAAGCACGCTTCAAAGTGATGATTACATCAATATCATGATTACTTAAGATGCATTCCTCCTAGTTGTGATCTCGTTACAATGTCTAGACAAACAGTTAACATGCCATAGAGCATAATATGGTTTACAACTACACATTAAAGTGACTTCAAAGGAACATGTTCTGCGTCAAGAAAGATTTTCCGAGAGTCCGGACAAGAATTAATCTGCTAAAAAGTGAATGCAATGGCATAAAACTTGAGGTATTGACTAATTTCATCTCTTTCCGAGTATACGAGTTTGTCAGTGAATGCTGTTCTTACAATGATCCTATAGATGTTTTAAAAAACTTGTTTGTGAAACCTGTGAAAGAGATATTTGTACGCCATGTACTTAAGATTCGTTGTCAAGCTGCTAGTGAATCTATAGATAATTATCTAGGATATTTCAAACAACTATCCCAAGAATGTAACTTTAAAAATATCACTGCAGAAATTAACAGAGATGAAAATTATAGAGATTCTTTCATATATGTTTTACAGTCATCTCATATTAGACAGAGACAGCTAGAAGTCTTACACTAACTTTGGAGGAAGCTGTTACTCAAGCAAGATCCCTAGAACTAGCTGCTCAGCAGTCCATACAATATACCTCGGAATCAAATGTAAATGCTGTGTACAGTAGGGTCACGAAAGTCTCGAAATTATCAGGAGATACAGAATCTGTCTGCTCGTCAGAAACGAAAATAACTGCGGTTGTTCAGAAATGTTATTTTTGTGGTTTAAAGAAACACGCTAGAGTTAAATGTCCAACGAAAGAAGCGATCTGTAGGAGTTGTGGTGTAAAGGGTCATTATCAAAGCAGCAGTTTAATACTGCCAAGTCCCTCAATTCTGCTAATGTGACTAAATGTACTGCTCCTTTACCATCATGTTTGAAGAACGCTATGGTTATTGTCACCATAAATAGATACATGGCTCAAGTTCTAATTAATACAGGAAGTTCTGCTAGTTTCTTTGACAGCAGAGATGTTCTCAAGTTTAACATTCCTACCCATCCTTGCCAAGGCGAATCTGCGACTGTGGCTTCTACCACTACTATGTATAACAAATCATAAATTACAAGATTATGTATACGAACATGTTCCAACAAGCATGTTGTCACATATTCGTGTTGACATTATTGTATGTCATGACGTACTAAAACGTCATTAGAGTGTTCAAGTATATTTTGGTGCCATGACAAGTACACTCCTCTCAACATAAGCTGTGTTGATGCAGCTAACGTTGATCCTGTTCATTTTCGTAGCAACTTATCACCTGATTGTAAATATATCTCAATCAAATCACGAATACGCTCTTTTTCAAAAGCTATTTTCATTAAAAAAAAACGAATTTAATACTTGCAGATACATGAAGTAGTTGAAGAAAGTAATTCTTCCTATCGAGCGCAATTTTGGAAGTGTCTTCTACGAAACACAAGCGGAGAATGGCTGTCGAATATTGTCAAACTATCAACAGATTTACTGAGATATATGCTTTTTCATTACCTAGAATGAATGATATTGGAGTATATCCGTGGATCGTAGCAGAGCTTATCGTCAGGTTCCAATTACAGAGGAAGATAAACCGTACACAGCTTTTCAAGCTAGTGTAAAATTGTATTAGTTCACACGGATACCATCTGGGGTCCGAAATTGTGTTCCTGCTTTTCAGCGTTTCTTAATTAACGTCGATTATGACTACATAAAATCTCATAGATGTGTATGTGTAGGCCTACTTGGATGACGTGACAATCGGTGGGCAGGACCGACAAGAATACGATACAAATCGAAAGGAATTCTTGAAAGTAGTCTCCAAAATTAGTAGCTCATCAATAGTGCTAAAAATAGCTTTTTCACGTTGCTGTAGCTTAGAAAATATCGATCGTAATCGTAAAATAAAGTCATATAAACCTGCATTGGACATTACCACAAACTTTCCACAAATAAAACAACAGGGTCATTGCTAGAAGTCCCATTGAAAAACTGTTTCCACGAAAACACTGCAAACTAGTTTAGTCCTTCGCGCCTAGAGGCGATGAGGTGTATGACGGAAGTGTTATATTCGACTTATCGGATTTCCGAGTTTGTGACTCAAACGTAAAGGCAAGCCACCGTCCACTAACTATTAACAGCGAGATTTTGAACATTGACGAGGGATACTTTGAGCTAATAACAGCAAAGCAGCGTTGTAATTATATGAAGGCAAAGTGAGATCCCCGAGAAAAACTGTCGGCCTACAGCATTGTCCGGCACGATTGTCGCGTGCGAGAATGCGGGTCGAATGCGCCAGGTAGGTGTCGAACCCGAATCGGCCTGGTAAGAGGCCAGCGCATTAGTCGCTGAAGTAAACACAACCAACTTGTCGATTGGCAAACAAAGGTAATATTACCACTGGTCGTTTATTGTTTGTCTGTTTCAACATAATTCTAATAATCATAACCGATAAACCATGGTACAGCATTTATTTGCTGGGATATTCACGATAATGCGAAGATTGTTATAATTTATTAATGAAACATTTAACACGTGGGATTAAACCCTACCTTAAGGCCTTCACAATCTAATTGAAACACTTACAAATATACTTCACTGAGTCCATGTATGTTAACTGAAGCAGCAAGGAATATTAAATACTATACTTGTTTTCGTTAACGCGTGACAGAAATATAGAAACTAAACGAAATGGAAATTTTAAAAAGGGCTAAATAATTCTAATTTCACAATGAACAAGTAGTAGTTAAATGACGTATAATAATGTGTATATAGAGGCGGTGGTGCAGGACCGAAGTGCGACTATAGCGGTAATGGTACGGGTTCATAATCAGTATGTCAGCCAGGTACACAGCTGGACCGACAACACACAAGCACTCTCATGAATGTTTCATGAAGCTGGACGGAATGTCACGCAATGTAGCAGGAAGGGGCGTAGCCGGCAGACAAGGAAGACAGTTTTGGCGAACCGCTAAGTGCCCATTACACTGTTGCCAAATACTGCATTTATTACCGTTACAGCCGGCCTCCGTAGTGTATTCAGGCACTTGTCTTCGGTGGGAGAGGCTCTGGGTTTGATTCCTGGCTACAGCCGTGGCCGACATCTCTTCGGCTCCTAAGACCTCGTAGTTAAAATGCCGTAAAACCCTTTCACCTCATTCTTATCCGTCACAGCCCGTCCACGAAGAGTACGTGGTCGCAATAAACGTGTGCATAAGAGAGTGTACTGAAGGAAAGAAGACTGCCATGGTGTAGAATGGTTGTGTATTGTTGTCTGCCCGAAATAGCTTCATGGCCATCGATATTTTTTAACCCCCGACGCAAAAAGAGGGGTGTTATAAGTTCGACGTGTCTGTGTGAGTATCTGTGTGTCTGTCTGTGGCATTGTAGCTCCTGAACGAATGGACAAATTTTGATGCTTTTTTTTTTGTTTGAAAGCTGACGTAATCGAGATGGTTCTTAGGTATGATTAAATGAAATCTGTTTAGCCGTTTAAACATAATGAGCTCATTTACAGTTTTCAACTGTTTATTCCAGGAAGTGTTGCTTAGCAACGATGCACTAAATGCAGCTACATAATCATTGTTGTCATTTTCATTGTGAACGAAGAATGCTAGACATTTAATATTTACGGTAATGCGTTTCGTAAACTTTGCAGTTCAGCTAAAGCAGATTTGTCAAGAGGGTTATTAAATTACTTTATTTGATTATGTTCACAACCTGCAACACCTGCAAACTTTTACACAACTTAAGGCCACTTTAGCGTTACTTTGTGAATACTGGTATTTATAGTATTTGTTTGACGTAAACTACGTTCTACATAACGTTCTTTAGATCTCTACAAAGTCTTATTCAACTCATACTCTCCAAACGACGCTGTATGTCTTGTGGACTTTCTTGACTGCGCAGTTCAGCCTTTCCAGTAGCTTCAGATAGCAACAACTGTTGTATTTTAGGAGTGTAATCTTCAGGGTGCGTTAATTTGCGCCTTTTGGCTTCATTTTGAGCTTTAATAGTTTTCCTCCCAATCTTCGTATTTAACACTTTCACCGAAGCTTACAAAAATATGATGAGAATCTATTGAAGTAAATTTAATAGTAATTAAACTCTGCAACCGTAAACTAACTCTACTAAATAATCACCTAAACACAGAAGATTTACTATCATCATCTAACAAAAAAATTTTGTTCTTTGTAATCAATGAGTACCAATAACTTTTTTACAAACAAAATATTAATGAAAACAAAATAAGAATAAATAATAAATAAATTCATGTTGAAACTTTAAATGTGCATTGCTGAACCCCTAAAATCTTTAATAATATTTAGTGCGTGTGCGTAATTAGAAATGAATGAAATAAAAGTAAAAATTTTAAGTAACCCCCGACATAAAAAACTCTAAAAAGTAAAAAAATAAAAATAATAATAAAATAAATTTCTCTCTTGGCCTTTTAACTTCATTAAATGTACCTATTAATATTTTGATGATGAACGTCATCACGTCTGGGGACCGCTAAATAAATGAAATATATAAAAAAAGAATACAAATGGAAATAATATTGATGATGATAAAAATACGGATTAAACATCGACTTAACTCTGTGTCAGCAATATTGGCATGTAACAAAACAATAATATCCAATCGTTTAGTTTTCAGTCTTGATTAATTTACTCTGAAAAATTCGCAAAATTGAATCACTGCACGAACTTAGTAGACCTTGTGAGATTAATATACAAAACTAAGTTCATACTAGTAGATACTGTCTATTTTTCTACCTATGTATAACTAATTATACTTCTTTACATAGCGGTACCCCGACTTGATGACGCTCATCATCAAAATATTAATAGGTACATTTAATGAAGTTAAAAGGCCAAGAGAGAAATTTATTTTATTATTATTATTATTTTTTACTTTTTTGAGTTTTTTATGTCGGGGGTTACTTAAAATTTTTAATTTTACTTTTATGTGTCGGTAATTCGGCTCAAGGGCTGTTTTCTGATTTCTTGGTTTCTAGAGTTTTCATGTGTATTCGATGCAATGATTTCTTGATTTTGTCACATTGAGTACATTTATTTTTATACCAGAACAATAATATTTTTTAATTAGATGGATTCAGGCATTACCGTACTGAACATCACATTGCAGAAAGGGCTTAAGACCGTTTCTCCCTTTGACCTTCCTAAAACTAGTCACACATATTTTAGGGAGCGATAATGTCTAGGGGTTTCTAAGCCAGTCCTAGCATCCTTTAGTTAACAGCGAGGTCAGCGTCCAAGACCATTGTTTTAGGTGGGGCCTTTCCGCAATTGTTTTTGTTTACAAAAGGTCAGTTATCAAGTATTCGAAAAATTTATTTTCACTGGAAATGGTTTATTAAAATTTTTTTCTGGCAAAGGAATCAGTAGACCTAATCTCGCATTAAGGGCGCGATGGACCGAAATTTCCATCATAATGTTTTTATTTTTAGCCTACTTTCCGAAGGAAGAAGTAGGTTCTGTCTGTGTGTCTGCGTATATGTGTATGTGTATGTAGGTAAAGGTATGTGCGTCTAGGTGTATTGGTGTGTGTCCGTGTGTGTGCGTGTCCCCCTAAAAACTTTTGAACCAATTGACTGAAGTTCTTCACATTTTGTACACATATAGTTCTTTGTAATTTGAATTTAATTTTTTAATATTCTGTCTACCCCATAATCATATTTTCAAAATGGCGGCCATTTTAAAAAAAATTGAACAAACTAGATTGCTAAGATACCGTAATTTAGAATTTCATCAAACTTGGTACACGTATACTACATATTATAAAGTTGACTTGAATATTGTGTGTTTCGTTCATCTTATGTACAAATTTTCAACATGGCGGCCATTTTTATATTATTAGCATAGAATTACATATCTTACTAAATACTTTTTTCAGAATTTCACCATACTAGCTACAAATGTACTACATACGAAGCTGAGTTTGAATATTGTGAATTTCGTTCATTCTTGTCATCATATATTCTTGAAACAACAGCCATATTTATATTTTTAACATCGGGTAACATATCTAAGTATTTTTCAGAATTTACCTAAGCTTGGTGCATTTATACTACATACAAAGCTGTTTTGATTATTATGCATTTCGTTCATCTTGTGTGCATATTTTCAAAATGGCAGCCATATATTTTTAGCGTAGTATCACATATCTAAGGAAATGGTTTTGAGAATTTTACCTAACTTGGTACACGTACACTAGACACAAAGATGACATAAATATTGTGCATTTAGTTCATCTTTTCTTCATATTTTCAAAATAATGGCCAATTTTTTAATTTCTTAGCATAGTAATGCTAATTTAAGCATATATTTCGTTCTGCATTTCATCAGACTTCGTACACATATACTGCATACAAACCTGTCTTGACTTTTGTTTATTTCGTTCATCCATCTGTAATATATTGAAAACGGCAGCTTTGTTTATTTTTCTTTATGATAGAAAGACATCTCAGATAAAATTTTACCTAATTTATTAAACTCGTTACGCGCATATTTCTTAACGTGCTGACTTATCATTAGTACATGTTTTGTATCATATGTCTAAATGAATAGTATCATTTAATATTCCTAGCTTATGAAAACTATTTTAACTTTCAATGTGAATTTGGACCCACTTTGAGGAAAGTAAGCATATCAGTTATGCTGGTAACTACATGTTATATTTGTACCCGATACAGTTTTTCTTATTTTACACACAAAATAATACTAAATTATAGTGTTATGAAAAATTTTTTTATCTCATAGTTTTCGCGTAATGGCTTGTTAAATCAAAATTGGAATGTTTCCGTTTTAAGGACTACACTAAAACCAACTGACATACCAAACTCTAAAAATTCACAGCGAATGAAGACGTTGCAGGCAACAATTTCACGTACATATGAACAGAGAGTAAAAACTTTTTGTATTAAAATAAAAATCCTGAAATTTAAAGTAAAGATTTTAAAAATTCAATATATTTTTTTTAAATACAATATTTTTTAAAAAATACAAACATATTTAATGCTGTGGTTCAACACAACTGAACTTGTAGCCTACAAAATCGTTACTCACTATGCATGTTTCAAGTTTGGTGAGAGTGTTGGTTTTAGTGTCGTCCTTGAAACGGAAACATACAAATTTTGACTCTAACGAGCCATTATACAAAAACTATGTGAGATGAAAAAATTTTATAAGAAGAAAATTTAATCACATTTTCTGTCTAAAACAAGAAAAAAATATCTGGTACAAATATAAAATTAAAACATGGTGATTAAATTGCTGTCCACCACCCACTTAATATGACGAAATGCAACGAAGTGTTTTTACGAAAAACACCGGATGCTATGTCATATACACTATTAAAAATCCGATGCGGGTACTCTTACTTAAATAGCATCAAGTATGTATTGATATTTGTATTTATATACTCTTCTACATATATATTGACTGAGATTCCAACGCACATATATTGTAACGGAATTAAATAATTATATACAACTCAATGACTCATTACTAATACGTGCACGACAATACGGATGATAGTTTTGTGAACTGTGACACAGTAATATTTTGATTTATCGTAATGCTTATGTGAATTGAGCTGCCATGACGCATATATTAAATGGGATAAGAAAATTTCGCTAGTTAAATGAAATGCAAGTTATACTCCACAATCCTGTGTATTCTCAAGCCTGGGTTATATGTTCATTGACTGATGCTCTGCTTGCAGCTATATTCGCCTAGACGTTGTATTATGGAAAGGAATGTCAGATATTTGTGGAAAAATGTTCACACCATCTAGCTTAAATGCAATTATATACGCAAGTGTAGCTCTCCTTCAAGGTCAGTTACTGGATGTTTATAACTCTCGCGCAACTTAGGATTATGCCCGCATATCACAGACACGCAGTGACTTACAAATCTTATTCAGATTGGCACAGTTAACCGAGAGACAAATCTACTCAATGACACGCAGCCAATAACCGCGAAGCAGATCTGCAGCCTACAGATGCAGAAATATTTACACCAAAATTTGGTTTCTATAATTCGGTTCTTGTTTTCTTGCAGGTTTATTACTGATTCACAGTTCTTTGGCGCGTATTTAACAAATTATAATAAAATTGGAAACGATGCTGAAATGTAAATGGTTTTTAATTCTGTATTGCTGGAACATTTGTTCGCGAAATTTTCCATCAGCTTGCGGCGAACACGACGATAGCCGAGTGTAGCCGAGTGTGTCCGAGGAGCGGATGTGTTGTGGTGACCTAGACTATGGCTCGCAGTCGCCGCAGTGCCGCTCCTGCCATGGTGTGTCCACTATCACTGCAGGTGTCCCTCGTCGGCTTCTTCAGCCTCCTGCCCTCAGGTCAGTAGCCAACATGTCTGCCTAGTTTCCCTCCTAACAAGCTGCTGTATGGGAGGTCACGTGTTTTATACCACCAGCTCCAGACACTCGCCTGGTCTTCCCGGCTTTGCTCAGCCAGTGCATGATTAGTCAGGATAGTTGGGTGTGTGATTATTTAGCCTAGTGACAGGTTATGGAAATAAGTAAACCGAAATTGGTTTTATATTTGTGAGTACAGTGGATATAGCTGTAAAAATGATACCCAGTAAATCAACATTAATCAATAATTCATCTCTGTAAACAAAAAAAAATGGAATACCACTTGGTATTAAGATCCGAAACTATGAATGCAGTTCGTATAGTGAAATGAAAGGAAATATAGCTTTTTATTTTATTTAAAGCTATATAATTTTCAATTCGCTTTTAGGATAGCACGACTCCCAATATACCGCCACAAAACTTAAATTATTCTATTCTGGCTCATCCTGTCCAACTGGAAGATCAGTATATTGCTCCAATTGGATGGTGTTGTGATGCATAAATTGACTACGCATTAGTTTTATGTTATCAGGAAAATATGCTGTATAATTTTTGGATTTCAAACAGTCTTACAAAATGTGTATTGATATTATAAATACAGTATTCATAATCACAGGATATGGGAATAAAATATTTGTTATAAGACAGTTTCACTGCAGAAATATACTTAACATCGAACCAGCAATAAGTGCATAGTCATTTATACATAACACCGTCCAACTATCAATTGGTGTGAATTTTCTACTGAAAATACTTTTGTTACTCTGCTGAAATTAATCACTCATCATGATGATGTTTAGAAAATTCTGCTATTGTTAAAATGCGGAATGTTGATTGGTTACGAATTTTTTCTCCTTTTTTTCGTAACTTGTTTGTTTTTAACCAGTTATGCAAAAAAATTAACGAGAGAAAATACACGTAAATAATAATATGATATATATTAATTCTGCAACATTTGTAATACTTACACTGGAATTTAATGTTGCATGAGATCAGTATAACTTTATGACACACGCTGCTATGCAGTTTTATTTATTACCTAACCAACATTTCTATTATGAATGATTTAATACGTGTCGTTAGCCATAAACAAATTTACGTTCGTGGTACACATAGTGAGTTGGTTATGGTTTTGGGATAACAAAACTGTTGTGATAAACTATGATTCATCCTTCCTATCATATTGGTTTGACCAGAATATATGTTTTTCAACGGATAACCTGCTAGGTTGTAAGCAGTTACTTTCATAATATGTTATTGTTTGTGTGTGACTTAGCAACATTCGCTTGCAATTGCGGTTGTACACACAAATTATGCAGTTTGATATTAATTTTAAATATCAACTTATCTGATATTTCACGTAACAAACTGGTATGAACTAAGTTTAGAAATAAACTTCCCCAACTCAGAGTAACGTGTTCAGGATTTGAACCCGCGCCATCGCGATTGTAGACTTAGTCGCCATTCATGGTTGTGCAACTGGAGGTCGTGCTAGTATAAACGTTTCAGAACTATCTATCGTAAATATACGGGACATTCAGGAAGGGCATTAATATCACATTTTGTCACTTAACTCCTGCAGAAACAATTTGATTATTATGTTTATTCCTACCTCATCTTCAAGGATAGATATACGACAGATGGACACTATTAGTTTATTTAATATCATTGGACTATATTTTTAGTACAGTTTGCTTAGTTTAGCCATTTTTTACATTCATTGAAAAAAAAATTGATTTCGTGATTACACAAATGCCAGTGTGATGCATGCCAGAAAGTATATATTCAACAATATCCATTTGATAGTTGTTATATATCATACTTTATTAAAGTCTCAATATCAATCAAATGTACAGGGTTGAGACGATAAGTTTTATTTATGTTACACGTATTGCAAAATAGGTTTCAAGACATTTACATATTCAGTGTCATTTACATATACATTATATGATTCCCAGTGTCTGATATTACTCCTGTCTCTGATTAATACGACTACATACAACTATTATACTTTGAAATAAAATAACATATTTAGATATATAGCGATTTAGACTCCAACGTATGTTTATAAATATATATATATATATATATATATATATATATATATATATATATATATATATATATATATATATATGTTTAAATCAACGTACACACAAATTATTTATGAGATAAACATTATATAAAAACATTTTTCTTACTTTTAACTTACGAAATCTTTTCTACTTATTAACTGTATGAATGAAAATAAATAGGGGGGTAATTTTCAGTCAATTACGAATATTTTGTGGTGTTTATAAATAAAATCAGATAGAATTATACGCGCAGAAGTTAGCTGTTTATATTCAAGAATTTTGTCAGTACTTACAAATAATGTGCTGCAAAAGTCACTAACAAGGGGAAAATATATTTATGTTTACACTTAACGATGAGTGCCAAACCCTCTCACATTAACATGAATGAAAATGTTAGAGAAAATGTAACGATTTGCATTTTAATTTTTACAAACAATGAATAGTTTTGTAGGTACACCGCCACAAAATCGTGTTTATAAATAACTTATTACATTTTAATTCGGCTAGGATTCATTTAAGTATCTTACTTTGCAGCTGAAAAAAAATTCACAAAGGCAATGTTAAACGATGTGAAACCGGAGATCGCTTAGGCCTGGTGTAGTCGCAAACTACAGACACAAGGCGTTCCCTGCAACAAGCTCTGTGTCTGCAGTTATCCATGCTGTCCATGCTGGCAATCCATCCTGTCAAATACCATTTTCTATACTCATTTAATGTTAGTACAGATAATTTTTGTTATTGTAGGGGTTGAATTACTTTCGATTTTGTATTTTATAAGGTATGTTAAAAGCAAAGTTTTCTGACCGGAATCGAAATAAAAAAATTAATGAAACGAAATAAATTATACACGAAGGAAAATAAGTACATTTTATGTAATAATAGTATTGAATTCTTCAGAATTAATGTGACCGAAAAAAAATATGAAACATTTATTTTGAGTAATAAATGGTTATTTTAATTTCATACCACACTATACAAAATTAGTTTTGAATTATCTGAGACTAACAATATCTGAGCTATGTTAGACCTGTCGCCTAGGTTTATAGCAATGACAGAATATTCGATGACTTTTAATGGCAAGTTACATAAATTTCAATGCAGCCCGACTGGACATCGGAATTTTTGGAATCGCAATCACACACTTCGTTAACTAACATGGTTTCGTTCCAAAAAATTCAAAACCTATTTGATACTCAGTGTAAAACTTTTACGAAAGTATAAGGTGAACGTCGAAAGAGTGCACAAAATGTAATATGGTGTATATATGTAATTTAACTCAGCGTAAATTCTAAACAACTTTGAATAAAAAGTCGACTGTCATTTTTGCATTTTAATATTTATTTCCTGTAACACTCTGTGAAATAATGACTGAAAAAGTTGCTAGTTAAATGCATACCGCTAACGGAATGCGTTTAAGTGGAAATTCTAAATGTATCAAACAGTAACGTAAAGCGTAGAAGGATCGTTTCTCTCATATTACCGCAAGATCTCTTGCAGCGTAATTTAATTATTTTTTGGGTGCATCTTTTAGGCACTTGTTAATTTACAGTTTCCTCCCTACAATAATTTTTTATCTCGTAAATGTCCCTAAAACTTTAATTTCAGAGCGCAAATACGCGAAGTTAGAAGTTAAACAATTTTTGCCGAACAGTCAAACAGAAAAAAGATTTGGATACTACCATAGAAAGTTTATTCTTTTAGATCCCTGCTCACTTAACACACTGTAAAAATGATTCTATAAATTTGCTGCACCGATGTATAAGTGATACGAAAGTATGTAGTACAATTATTTCCCTTACATCCAACATCGAGGGTATCATTTCAATACGTTGTTAAGAAACATTAAAATGTATAGTGACGCTACCTGAGTAGTTTAGTGGTAATACTCAACAGTTGCTCTGTTTACAAGCTGATTACTTTACTGGTGTCTCTCGGACGTGGAAAAACACTGCAGTAGCCCGCTGGGTTCAAGATATAACGACGATTGACTGAAAACACATTTAATAACTTTCCACCTCTTTAGGTGGCGAATTTCAAAAATTCGAAATAACTTTTCAGATATTTGAGTAAGCATTAAACTTAAACAAAAATCACATCTATATATAAAAATCAATGGGGTCGATATATATATATTGTGAATAGAAAACATGTTATACTCTTTTTTTCTTCATTGGGGCTGAATTCGGAAAATATACTTGATTTGTATTTTAGATATTTACATAAGCATCAATCTAAAGCAAAGAGCGCTAGGATATCCCGAATGGTTCGATAAGTATGGAGTAATAATCGAAAACACATTTCACGTATTGTCAACCCCCTTAATTAAAGAATTTCGAAACGTCTTGAAGTTATGTCTTAGTCATGTGTGTACGTATCTAACAGAAGTAAAAATCACGATAGCCAACTGTGATCCAGCGATATAGTCGTTTTATTAAAAAAAAAAAAAAAAAAAAAAAAAAAAAAACATTTTCGCCCTTTTTACTGCTTGGGGGTAAAATTTAAAGATATTCTAAATCTATTTTTTGGGTATTTACTTAAGCATCATTTTGAAGTAAAAATCAACGATTCAGCCCTAAGGATTCGATATATATCGATAGTTATTCGGAAACATATTTAAGGTCTTTTCACCCACTTAAATGTCGAATTTCGAAATAATTTAATATACATTTTTACGAGTGTCCCATTGAAGTAAAAATCACGATGATAGGCCGTCGGGTTCGAGCTCTAGCGTCGTTTCTTCGGAAAAACATTTAATCCTTTTTCACTCGCTTAAAGGTCGAATTTCGAAAAATCCCTTCTTAGTGCTCGCCTACGACCTGAGGGGAACCCACACAAAAAATTGCACGATTCCAGGTCCAGTGGTTTTGGCTGCAGTTTGATATGTCATTCATTCATTCATTCATTCATTCAGTCAGTGTTCTCTTTTGTGTAAAGAGATATATCAAAAATAGACAATGAAGTTCGTATAGGATAGTAATTTTTATACTTAACTAGAAAACATAACTATAATTACAGTAGTTACAATTTCTCTAGAATGAAAACGCAACTTTTAGTGACTATTGCATTGCAAAACTCTTTTGTCGTGGAACCATGCGAAAATGTTCACTTCCGAATTCATTTAAATAAGCGTGTTTCGATATGGCTGCCAATACGTTGACATGTCTAAAAAGTGTAAAATAACATTGACCTTAGTTCGTAGCTTACGAACACTAATGATTAACTAACACGTTTAAATTAGACAATCCTTCAACTTGTACTGTTCCTGTGGACTCAGCTTTAATCAACGGATTTGCAAAAAAAAAAAAAAGTTTGAACTTAATTAGTTTTACAAAAAAAATTCATATTTAGTTTACCAAAATGTTTCTAAAGTGGTAGTAAAAATTGCCATGCAAAAATATTTTGGATAGCAAGAAAATTCCAAGCAATTAAAATAAAAAACAGCAAATACAAACTTTCATCTGGGTACGTAGCCAATACGCATCGTGTACAGTCCATACCGTATAAAGATCATAAGAAAGTAGGACTATGTAAACAAACTCATTCTGTATACTTCCACCACCATGTGTTTTCAATTTGGTTCTGCTTCGATATAAAAAAACAAATTTCATATCCGCGCTATTATCACAGTCGTCCCCCTCACAATACTAATAAAAATTCGTAACATATTTCTTGTAGACTGCATAGCAAAAATTTGCACTCTTACAACCTAAATGGAAATAAAATATCGACGTAAAGTGTAGGTAGCATTATCATAATCAAATAGGAGAAGACATAACTGCCCAGATCAGCTTAAAATCAATTTAATAATACATAGGTAATAATGTACACCTACCTTCTTGCGGCTGACAGGCACAAAATCTCGTGTGGACTTGATATTAAACGGCTTCATTTAATTGCTAAAAATAGCTTTAAACATGGACTTTTTTGTACAAAATGAATTTATTGAATCGGCGCCTTGAGAAATATCATGCATGTTTATGTGTAAGCATACAATAATCCACAAATGCTGTTCAAATGAACTGTAGGCAACGTATTTTTCTTTTTTTATTTTCCGTGAAACTTTTCTCTGGACTGATTACTTTGGTACTGTTTTTCTTGTAGAAATGCCAACCTGCCGGGCAGTCGTTATCAAGGTTGGACTTTTTCCAGTTCCCGCCTTAAGAAACGCATCTTAGTTTCATGTTGTTGGCGGTTAAAGGCCGGGTATTTTGATCTCCACATTACAATATATTAAATACACGCACCCAATATTTTAATAACATTTTATAAGAATCACATACACATACACTCGCAACATGGTCGTCCTTTGTTTTGGTTACCGACATAGGTCGACTGAAAATGGTGTGGTTGTTTGTAAAATAGTTACAGAAATGACGCAATTAGAATAAAATAAAATAGTTAACTGACTAATGTTGAATACGGAGCCGTGTTATTATGTTACGGTTCCCCCAAAATTTTGAATTATTTTTCACGTATAACACTATTCTTCTTCTTCACTCCATTTTGTTGGCCTTGGGCCAGCCCGTGCAGCCATAAACTGGTCAAGTAGGTCCGAAAAACCCGAGGTGGCAAAGTTACCGCTAGCGGTACTTAGAATAACACATTCGAAGAACATACGTCATTATCTTCATGAACAGTACATTATATTGTGACAAATTTACCTTGTGTCTACCGGGATTACGTTAGAAATTATGTATTTTTCGTACCAAAAGCGAGGTTTACAAACTCTTCCGTAGCTGCAACAATTGACCGTCTGGCTCGATCCACTTGTCAGGACTGCTATCGGTCGAATGCCGACTTTTGACGGGTTGCCTCGTGCGTCGCACCACCATGCATTCTACGTTCCTTCCGCGACGAAGTACACAGTCAGACTGACATAATGTTAGCCGAGGACGTGACTTTTGTTTGTCATTCTTAGAATGACGCCATATTAGACTTTATATACGACAGCCATTACTCGTTAAAAACTTAAAAACTATTTCATATATTGGAATATGAGCCTGTGAAAGGACACTATCTCTGTTAATCGGAAAATGCAGATTGCAATTCTGTAAACTGTTCAAGAACGCGTCTCTATTGAGAAGGTTGGGACATTGAAACAAAATATGATTAACATCCTGTACTGCTTCACCACATTCACATATTGGAGATTCACATAACTTTAGTTTGGATAGATGGTGAGTTTGAGCCGACCATGATAGAGTCGCAGGCGGATCATTGTAGTATAAAATATTTTTTTATGTTAGTAGTCTTGAAGAACCAGGGACTGTTTTGTAATGTCGGTTGAATTATTTTGTAGGAATGCGCGATCGAGACTTTATCCCAATGGGAAGACCACAGCGACTGTACCTCTTGTTTGAGAATGTAGAACAGAGCATCAAGGGAAGGTTCAAATTTAGCTTCACTACAGAATTTCTTCCAGTGTAGTTTTTTGCAGTCTTTGACCAAACATTTAAATGTAGCCTGCTTAGAGGTAAGTTAGAAAGTTTTCTCGAGTACTAACTTCTTTATATTTTCGGAAAGCTTGCCAGCGCTCATTGTTCAACACATCACAATCAGTTGTCCACCACCCAACATAAGGTTTCTTAGGCGAAAATGTGGAGTGTTTCCGTGGAGTGCTCTGAGCAATTGCTGTGGTGATCAAGTGTTGCCAGGAATCGTATTGTCTTTGAAGCGACCAATCGATGGGTATCCCGTCAAGGAAGCTGTTCTCTACATACGTTATATATTCACCCCATGAGGTTTGGCGATAATTGTAGAAGTCATGACTGATGAGGTAAGCACCAAAATTGTGTGTGTCATCTTTGCAACCAGTATCAACAATTTCTATAGGGTAGTGATCACTTCCCAGTGTATCATGGAGTATGGTCCAAGAAAACTTCTTAGCTATGTGTGAGGTACAAAAGGTAAGGTCTATTGCAGAGCTGCGTCTGTCAGATGTCCCTAGATATGTATGACCACCACTGTTCAGGAGTATAAATGGAGATTCTGATAAGAAATCTGATAGATGCTTGCCGGCAGTGATGGTGCAAGGATCTCCCTGCTGCAAGTGGTGGGCATTTAAATCACCCCCTACAATCAGATGAGAAGTGTCCCTGGGAAATAAAGCAGACCATTCCTCCTGTGTAATACTGTATCGAGGAGTTGCATACACTGAGTACAAAGAGAAGGCATCCCTTTTGTACCATACCTTACATGCAGCCATTTCTATGTTGGGCTGTGTGCGTCCCACTGGAATAGTAGTTGATGGTATTTTTTTGTTAACTAGCACCGCCACTCCATGAGTGACAGGGCTATAGTTGCAGTACAGATTAAATCCAGATAATGAAAAAAGTCCTGTTCTCTCTCAATTTGGTTTCTTGAAGAAGAAAAATGTCAGTAGGGAATTGGTGGGCGAATTTTTGTAGGATGCCCAGATGAAGGTATAAAGACCTACAGTTCCACTGTATTATACGCATTGAAAATAGTCAAAAATGTGTTCTATACCAATGTATTGAGTAGTTAAGCCCACGAGGTGGTAAGATTGTCGGTATGAGCATCGAGGGTGACATGCTGCAAAGTAGAGCGCACATTGTCTATAGCTTCCTTCAGAACCGAAGTACCATGAAGGGCACTGCTTTCCAACAATGTTAGCAATCCCTTAACTGCATTCCGAAGCGAGTCCACCCAGTCTGTGTTTCTATGTTCAGTGCTGTTGATCGCATTCGCTGGAGTTGTAGACTGATGAGAGGATGAGTCCTGTGCCTGTTGTGTTAGTGAAGCCCCAATGACTTGACTGTCTTGGTCAGGTTGAAACTGTGAATAGTACAGTGCGATGGGCGTAGGATTCTTAAACGATGTGTGGCCGTCTGGCTGAGCCCTAACCTCTTTTGACAGGAGATAGTGAGTGACCGTTGCATCAGAATGCGTTTCTTGTGATGTTTTATAGCACCAGCATATGATGTTCGAGAAGGTGGAGGCTGTCCATTGCCGCTACGGTCTGAAGAGTCTTGTTCAGGGAATGAAAACCTATTGTGTATGGGGAAGGTAACATCATAATTTCTGTTTCCCGGAAGGGCATCTTGAAAAGAGGAGCTAGTATTTCTGTAGGTTGTTGTATCGTCCACTCGCAATACCCGAGATTGGACCATTTTGTAAGAAATATTGAGCTCTGCCATTGTTTGTTTTATTTTGGTCTCTATTGCCCATTTCGGGCACTTTTTATCCGTCGCTTTGTGCTCGCCTTCGCAATTGGGGCATTTCAGGGTGGATGCATTGCAGGAGTCCAGTTGGTGGTCCTCACCACAGGCTGGACATCGTAACCTGGTACCACGGCAATGTTTAAACGAGTGGCCATATCGAAAACATTTATTACAGAGCATTATCTGCTGGGCTTTGGGTTTAACCCGAAAAATTGTTTTGTACACAGTGACAGTGTCTGGTAGCAGCTGTCCTTTGAAAGTTAATGAGATTAATTTCGTCGATGAGAGTGTTTGGACATCCCCTCTCACTACATTTTTAGACATTCGTTCTACTGTCACTAGTTCATAGGGAGTCTCAATACCAGCCGCAATTTCTTCGTTGGACAAGTCAAGCGGGATTCAATATATTAGGCCCTGTCGTTGTGTCAGAGGCAAAGGTATATATCCTTTGAGGTTATGTATAGTTAAAGTGGCTCCTGTGATAAGTTCGTTAGCTGTACGAGCCGATTTCATAAGTAATTTGACCCTATTTGGTCCAGCACGAGAAATTTGCAAGGTGCTATCAATGCAGATGTGCAATTTTCTGCCAATAGACACTGGGTGAAGATTGCCAAAGTTTTTGTCGGTAGACTCTATGAAGACCACATATGGGCCTAGACTTGTAGTTGAATATAAAGCTGGAGGAGCTTGATGATTTCCCCGATTTTCGTTTGTCGGCACAGTGTTGTCCCTGTCTGGTGGAGTATTATGGGGTGCATCTCCAGAACTGTCGGGGATGATACTCGGTGGTGGATTGGTATTAACAGTCTCGTTACTAACCTGGAATTCCATGTTTTCTTCAGCCCCCATTTTGGGGGTATAAAATACCTGAGTTGTCTGCTAGCTGTGGTGTCACTTGACCCTCTTCGGAATCAACTAACCTGCCATATTATACAGAATCACGAGTAGACACAAGTCACCGATAATCACTATTCGTCAAACGAACTCGTACACGTTCCGCCTGTCCCAAGAGCCACCTCGATGATGATCGTATAACACTATTTTCTACGTCGGTGATAGAAGATAACTGATTTGTTGTTCAGGGCTGCCACTACACTATTGCATCATCTGCAGGACATAGGATCAAAACCGGTTGTTTTAAATGGTGTGTTATTCTGATTTTTGTTACAAATGTTGGCAACATCAGCTGTCAAAATACGAAATTCTTAAATGGTATGTACAGTACTTGGGAGTCATCTATGCTTATCAACGGATGAGCACAAAAATTATGTCGGGTGCTTTCAAACTGTATAATAAAACATACAACTAATAGCTTGAAGGGACGTTATCTTCTATTCTAGTTCAATAGTTATATTCACGAGATGACATAGTGTCCTCTTTTGTTTACACGCCTGACAAAATCATCACTACAGAGAAATATGTCTGCGATCATAGACTCACGGAGATATTCTACATGTTGGCTACGCACATTGCTTGTTTCGATTTTTAATTCACAAACTACACGACCACATTTTGGCATGCAAAAGCTGGTAATTTTGATATATTCTTATGTCTAAGTTAATGTTTTAGATTAAAATAAGTAGTTTGAAAATCATCTTACAATCGACATCACGAAATTTTACTTAAGGTATGTTTAAAATAATTTTTTTCCCAGGAGGTAGCCTGTTAAAGATCTCAACCATTATTGTAGTATATTTCTATAACACATTAAATATATCGCTTTCTGCAATATCTTCAGGGATGTAAATCGCTCCTAGACAATTCACGCTGGAAGTTTTAACTTTTCTTCCGGACGGTAATCTAACACAGTTGGCCCAAATTATTCCCTGTTATCAGGATGAAATAGCAGTGTAATGTTATGATGCAACATTATTATTCACTGATGTGTTATGACGGTGGAATGATGTGGACAGGGTCGAGAGGTCAAGGACTGCTGACAGCACTATTCATGGGTAACGTCACCTCCAATGCTACACTCGCAGACTGTATATGGAGGAGAGGGAACGACAACGATCCATGTCCGGACCCAGACGTCTTCTACTATCTCTACACCAGGTATTGTTATTCATAGGTAACGTCACCTCCAATGCTACATTCGCAGACTGTATATGGAGGAGAGGGAACGACAACGATCCATGTCCGGACCCAGACGTTTTCTACTATCTCTACACCAGGTATTGTTATTCATGTGTAATGTCACCTCCAACCCTTCACTCGCAGACTGTATATGGAGGAGAGGTAACGACAACGATCCATGTCCGGACCCAGACGTTTTCTACTATCTCTACACCAGGTATTGTAATTCATAGGTAACGTCACCTCCAATGCTACATTCGCAGACTGTATATAGAGGAGAGGTAACGACAATGATCCATGTCCGGACCCAGACGTTTTCTACTATCTCTACACCAGGTATTGTAATTCATAGGTAACGTCACCTCCAATGCTACATTCGCAGACTGTATATGGAGGAGAGGTAACGACAACGATCCATGTCCGGACCCAGATGTCTTCTACTATCTCTATACCAGGTATTGTTATTCATGTGTAATGTCACCTCCAACGCACACTCGCAGACTGTATATGGAGGAGAGGGAACGACAACGATCCATGTCCGGACCCAGA
>PNEQ01125059.1:9204-40445 GCA_003012365.1 Medauroidea extradentata
ATATATATATATATATATATATATATATATATATATATATATATATATATATATATATATATATATATATATATATATATATATATATATATGATAAGCAAAAAATTCGCATCAGGATGTTCCGTTCTTAGACAATTTAATACGGTTTTAAATAAAGAAGATATGGAAATGATGTACAAATTCTTTGTTTGCGACTTTCTTAAGATATGACATATTCTCTGCGAAATCTACTCATGCAAAAATAGTTTTTTGTCGCCCAGGTTGTTTGTAAAGTTTGTACTGTCAGATTTTTTTTCCAAAACAAAAAAATTACTTGGCTTCGACTAATTAGTTCATTGACAGAAATTACGTTAAATATTCAGTTCAACTTAATTAATGTTTTTCCTTGAATAAATAAATAATTACGAATTTAAACAATACTGAAAGAGAAATTTCTGATGTATTATGTTCTCATTTAAGGTTGAAAAGTTGTGGAAATGAGGAATCAGGTAGCCTGTATGATAACTACAAACAACTTCATAACATTTCGATCTGACAACAACAGCCCTGTATGCAAAACCACTATTCCACAAAGATGGCGGCAGGCACAGAATTAAATGTATCGTGAGTTTGTTTCAAGTGAAGCTGTTGCTATCAGTTATTAATATAAATGCGAGAATACGGTACCTGCAACGCCTTGTGAATTCGGCGTGCCTGGTCGCGCAATGGGTGGGATTCATTCGGTGCTCATTGGTTTTGATCAAAAAAATTTTTTCCATTAGTTAAAGAGCTCGGCACGGCGCTCGGATCCATCGCGAGAGAACGGCCCGAGCTACCAGGAGAACATGCAGTACAAGGAGGTTAGCTATAGGCGCAGATCGAGCAGTAAACCTCTATGTAACTCATGGTCTCCTAATAAGACGCGCCGCTTTGTGTCTTCTATGTTGCACATAGGAGGCGACCCACCCCTCAAGACTAAAAAAAAAAAAAAAAAAATGGTTTGGGCAGGAGTGAAGCATAATAAATAAAGTACCTTTTTTTATTTTAACTTAAAACCATAACAGCGTTATTTTCCAGTTAAAACTGAATGCTAAATTAAGCAAATGTTCTCATCAAATAATAATTTACACATATAATTCATGAAATTTTTGAAGAATTGCAAATTTTTAACACTTCAATTAAGACATGCATGAAAATATTGTACAAAAAAATGAGGGTTTATGCGACGCATTTATTTGCATGTTTATCTGGTAAGCATTTTATTGTAAACCTTTTATAATAGTTACTCATACACATTTTGACAAATAGCAACAATTTATTAACCATTGAACAGAAGCAAATAAGTTATAAATAAAATCTTAGCCGGACTGTACATTGCGTAGATCCGCATACGCCATCTATTATCAGGCAACATAAACGTTAACTCAAAGTTGCCGTCTTGGCGCGCTGTAAAGCTGTCTGTATGCTGCTATCTCTCGGCAGTATAATGCACTATACGACATAAGCTACACGAGCGTGGTTAGAGATCGCGCCACACTGGACCTAAACATTTCTTATGCTATTTTCTATACGTTTTTGTTTTTCTGCTCAATTATTTGCTTTTAAAACTATTCACATGTTGACGTATATGTTTAAATGTGTTTAAAAAAATTTTAACTATTGTCTGATCGTGGTGTTCTCTATGAAAATATTTATCACAGAGGAAATTGTTTGCATTAAAGTAAAGAAGAGAACATAACAGAAGTATCCATTATTGTAACACTACTTTGTTAAATGAAAAATGTTCTAAGTTTGACGTTGGACATTTTACTAGTTACATTAAAAACTATTACAGGCTTTATATGAGAACAAAATGTACCGATCCGGAACGTGATGAATAGTATTTTTTGTGTAAATTTATTTATTAATGTTTGCTGTTTCAAAACCGTTCAAAACTTGCTAACACAGTATTGTCGCTACCTGCATAACAAGGCTAACGCATATTTTTAACAAATTTTTTAAAAATTAAGTCCAGTAACTTAGTTAAGTGCTATATGGTACCTGTATACAGTTGCCTTAAAAAAAAACTATACCACAAGTACGTATGTAGTCATCAGTACGTTTTGTCAGATCAAGAAGCTTAGACAAAAATTGAAAAACCAGATGGCGGGGGGTGATATGGGTTTGGGGGGGGGAGTGTATGGGGAGGGGGGGACCTGTACCAGCAATAATCACTTAAATGTGTTGAAATGCTACTTTATTTTTTCGTATTATTCACAATTTTTAACTAACGAAATTCTGAAGCAATTTTGATGAAAAACATGCTGATCCCCAGTAACTAAAGACATTTCTATCTGCTGTAACTTGTCTGTAGTGAAATAAAATGTTTTTACGTGAACGGTACGCGAGCGGATAAAAGTAAGAAAAAATTAATACACTTTGTTTTAAAGAAACTTTATTCATATCTCGGACATAGAAAAAGTTTAAATACATTATTTACGCTCAATTTCATATTGAGTATTTCTAACACATCGCTGCATCAAACATAGACATCTTGCAGAAAATTAACACACTCATATACGCCCAGGAATAACTTTATTTATGATTTTTTCCGGAAACATTTACACAGTGAATAATCTAAAAATCAGTTTCTTTAGGCCTACATCTGCTGAGAAAATTAAACATAAACAGAGAGTGTGTTTAAATTACCGCTTTCATAGGCAACTGCCAAAAGGAAAGTAGCCTATTAAAATCAATATATTTTTCTTGTCGTAGCTAAGAAAGTAGGTACTAGCAATGACCTTAGCAATATGGATTAGAATTTTTTTTTAATGATTTTCCTGTTAAAAGTGAAAAACAATTATTTAAAAAATGTCACGATTGAAAAGTTTTACTGTGTAGACGCACCACTGACATAAAACAGTGATATGAGAGTCTCAAGGAAATAAGTAAAGAGCTTTTAGTTCCGCTCTCTCTCTCTCTCTCTCTCTTTCTCTCTCTCTCTCCTCTATAGTTATGTTGTAACCACGGTCGTAGAAGAACAGGTCTGGACACTCGCCTATCTAACAATGTATTTTGCTTGACCCCCTTGTTGTTTGGTTGCAGTTCACCAAGTTACCGAGACTGTTGTACGTCTTTGGCGCTGCAATCAGGACGGTATGGCTCACACTTCGCCCACTTTTTTTCCAGTGTTTACATTATAAGGTAAATAAAGATTGCTAGAGCCATGCTTTAGGATTGTGAGCGAAGGAAGTATTTCATAAATTGATAAAAAAATACGTTTTGATAAATTGTTTGTCTTTACGATGTAAACATCGAAAAAAAAGTGTGAGGGAAGTGGGCGGAGTTAGAGCCCGGCCGCTCTGATTGCAGCGCCAAAGACGCACAACACTCTCGGTAACTAGGTGAACTGCAACAAACAACAAGCGGTCAAGTTTCCAGGCGAGTGTCCAGACACGGCCGTGGTTGTGACATAATACGTGTGTTCTGTAGTGGTCTTCGTGAAATTTGCGTGACCTCGTATAATCGCCACACGCTGCAGTTGCATGTGCCAGTATGTTGCAAGAGTGCGTGCATTCAAGCAAGGCAACTGCAGTGGCAACTCTACCGTATGCACAATCTAAGTGCAATAATTTCTCTGTTTTCAATGCACCAATGTAATTAACATGAAAGAACACGTTGCCTTTCCAAAATCAGCCATATTTTATACACAGAACCCCAAATCAGTCAATTGTAGCAAAGTACAGAAATAAAACCTTTCGAAAGATCCTATAGAACCTGTTACCTTAAATCAAGAAGATACAGCAGTAGAAATTAAACTCGTTCAAAACTAGTTTCATCGCTTCACTGGCTGAATATGATTGAAGTAAAGTAATTCTGCTGTCTAAACGACACAGACACGATAAGCAGTGTTTGTTAGTTAGTTTAGTTTACAATTTTTTCGGTTTATTGTATTATTAAAATCCCACTGAATGATCCGGTTGATGTGAAATGAAGAGTAGGTCTATAGTAAGTAAAGCTACGCCTGGTTTTCGTAATCGAAACGGAAAATCAAGATGCTAATAGATGATGTATAACTAACACGGTCTCCTGTCTGGAGAATTTGCCCGCGTCTAAGGGCCGGGAGCAAGGGAGCTATAAGGACAACATTGGCACGTGTACCGTAAACCACTATTAGCATCCACTTATAACATTCTGAGACACAGCAGTCTAAAGCCATTTTACAACTTTTTCGAAAGGCTTCGAAATGAACTGACAAGTAGGTTGCAATTAGGAAAAATAAAATCGTTTCCTACATTTACATATGTTAAGTCTCGCTATTTTCCTTTGTTTCAGAGCATTATATCGTATGGATTTTATATTTTTTGGGTAACTCTATTGTTTTAGTAATAATATGCTCTGGGAAAAGAGTGTTGCAAGAATTATTACCAATTCACATAAATATGCTTATTCTAGACCATTATTCATTAAGGAAATTATTATGACTTTTACAAATGTTTACATTTTTCTCTGCCTTCTATATGTAAAATGCAATGTTAATATTTATATTTCATTTGAGTGTGTGCATGATTATAGAAATAAATATTTACTGGACTTCTTATTGTAGGTTGAACAAAACTCAATTGGATTTCTATTACACTGAAATGAAAAATTTTGATAGGGTGTCTTATAAAGTAAGAAATTAATTTGATCTGAAATGTAAGATTTCAGTTAAGAGATGGCTCATAGCAATCCCGTTCTATAATTTTGTTGATAATTTGAATGTCTGCTGATGACCAGTTTTGAATATAATTGTTTAGTAGGCTACTGAATTAAATGTTATAACAAGAATGTACATTTTTAATGGCAACTAAAACATTGAATATATATTTAGATGCATTACCTGTGCGCGGTTTTAAAATACATTCAGAAGTAGCCTACGTTCTATTATGTAAAATAACGTACTTGGGGCAAGTTTAATTGTTTAGTTTTGAAAATAAAGCTTTCTTCTAACACGCTGCAACTTAGTTCGAGCCCCCGGTATGTGTCCTTCTATTATATAATCAATTATAGTCGAATGTGTAAAATAATCTTTAAGGTATACGCATAGCTTTGGTAAATATTTACATTTAAGAAACCTGACGTGTCTTAAATGCTCTGCGAAAATGTGTGTCTTGCAAACTTATATCATATTCACAGACAATTAACAGGCACAGTTTGAGTTACGAAGGTGAGGTATTTGCGAAAAGGAACTATACTTGTCTCATTGTTTTCTTAACATATATTATGATTAACACTCTTTACACGAGTTAATTATTTCGCCAAATATAATTTTTTTGAAATATAAGAGCCTAACACCAAAGAGTAAGGCTGTTCTATGTATAAAAATGAAGTGACATTTTTTTAGATTGAAGTGTGTTTGTATCATTTTAAAATAGTTTTTGACAATCGTATATTGAGCTGAAAATTATTTCCATGGGCCATCGACAATGAATCACAATTTTATCTCAGACTCTTTGAACTGATACAAGTATTAAGCTGTTCTCGGGATTATCTTGTTTATAAATTTACCAAACTAACACTATCTCGTACAAAAAAGACATTTATACTATTGTATCATCAGTAATACAAGCTCTACAGGTCAACTGTATTCTTGTGGTTTGCTTATTGCATTATTTCCACAATAACATATTTTACAGATTTTCATAAAAAAGTATATTATTTTAAAAATAATTCAATTTAAATTTGTAGCCTTAAAAATAAATAAATACGCGAGACACGGGAAGTTCCTCTAAAAAATTGCATTCAGCAAATAGTTGCTTTTTTACTGCCATATTTAGTTAATTGTTTACCCCCGACATAAAAAGAGGGGTTTTATAAGTTTGACGTGTCTCTTTGTGTGTCTGTGTGTGGCATCGAAGCTCCTAAACGAATGAACCGTTTTTTTGTTTGAAAGCTTCCTTGATTGAGAGTGAGCTGTGATTCAAGAAAATATGTTCAGTCGTTTATAAATCATGAGCTCTTTTCTAGTGTGTGTGTATATATATATATATATATATATATATATATATATATATATATATATATATATATATATATATATATGTGTGTGTGTGTGTGTGTGTGTGTGGTGTATATATATGTATATATATACATACATACATACATATATATGTGTGTATTTATATAGTGATTGTGAACAATTCAACTGGTCTGACAGATTTGAAATTTAGTATGCTGTGAGTTGAGGGTTTTTTAAATTGTTAATTTAAGTCTTAAATAGCTACATAATATGTCATATACATTACAACAATCGATACTTCGGTGTAGTATAGTTTAAAATTTCTAGAATTTTGATTGTCATGTGATTCGAACACACGTAGGCCTACCTGAAAATAACTTTGGCTGATGTTTCCAACTCGAGTATACAGTATATGCTAGTTTTAGATTGTTTTCAGAAAAAAATATTTATTTACAATTTATTTTTAAAAAATTTATACGTAATCATAGATACAAAGAAACTAAATACAGATAACTGATTCAGATTATTATCTGCAAAGAACTAGTTTGTTTTGAAACAAATCTGTTAAACGTTTTAAGTGGAGGCTTCGAAACAAATGTGTTAAGCTGCACAATAATATTTCAAACACAATAAAAATCTTTACTCTAAAATATAATATATTAAATTTTGTTAACTCCTTTATTTTTTCTTAGTTTTATAACGTAATTTATGGAATAGATTCTACCTTTTTACATGCAGTCAAAATACTGTACAATGCATGTAATTAAGTTATTAATAATTGATGTGCATGAAGTAAACAATTACACAATTTAAGGTAGTCTGGTAATTATTTTAAAACATACATGAAACAAATAAATGGAAGTACTAAGTAAAAAAAACTTGAGTTTAGTTTTAGGCGAACAAAAAATGTGATGACCGATAACCTTGTTTATTTCAGTCAGTTGTTGTAAGCGTGAATAATTAAATTTCTAAATGTTCTTTTTTTAAAACGTAACTAATTATACGACCTTTTATCAAACCAGCCTATGCATAAATTGAATTTAGTAAATAATCTTTCTTAGACGTCTTAAAAAAATGTTTCACCGTGTATAAAGACTATTTCGCGTAATCTCACTTTTACATTAGGGGTCTACACCAGTGAAACATACTGTATTGGCGTGCATCCATAAAAACGGGTTGGTTAATGTAGTTTATGTCACGAAATACCGAAAAAGAATAAAATAAAATTGTTTTATAGTTTATCTCATTATGCTCACAGGGTTACAACTTTGTCCACTTATCACTGTTTGTTTTAACAGACCAAAATTTCAGTTGCAGGCCTACCAATTTTCGTTAATATTAGTAGTTTTTAAACCTGAAAGTATGCGTGATATTAGCTTATTTTTTGGCGTGATGTTAAAATATTTTCTCGAGGAATAATTTTTTATCAAAACAATCGATGTGTCGGAAAAGGCCACTGCTCCGTGTTTTTCACAAATTCACTTTATTTCAAGGATACTCTCTAGTGTGGTCACGTGTTCATTGTGGAAGAGCCATGTCTACGCCACACGTGTGACGCTCAAATATTCTGTGGCCAGATTGCCGTTCATAGGAAAACGCCACACGTCAAAAAAATTTTTAGACCTATTAGCTGGCTCGTCTTCAAACATAAAAATTATGAAAAACTGTATGTAGGCCGAGCTACAATGTTTTACAGAATGCCTTCTGAAGATACAAAGTAAATTACATTACATTTTTGAAATTCTAACTGCTGGGAAATTTCACGGAGAGGTTAAGGAACTATTTTAACTTTAAAAAGGATTTTAGAACACGATTCCTGTTTCAGAATTACGGTTTTTTTTGTTCTCCTGAAAAATTTCATTTTATGGAGATATGGTCTTTTCCAACAGACTGATATAATTCTTGTCTTCATAACTGCAAAAACTAGACTTATTGTTTGCAATATAGTCGTTCTTAGGTAAGGTATGGCCTGTCTCATGTAGGCCTAACTTTTCCATATTTTGACATTTCTCTTCTGAGAAATCTGCAAGGCAATTCCATTGTACTTAGCTTTAAACCTACCTGGCTTCCAGGACAAGCAAGGCCTCTGCAGTCCTGGGTACAGTCACACTTCTCAGAAGTGAACTGTCATAATATGTAACACTTATATGAGATAGACTATAAGTGGACTGTACTTCTCGTCGATATCTAGGTCATATAGACGGTGACACAACTTGGTACAATCACAGCAGCTGGGAGAGGAGTCGACCATGACCTTTGTTAACAAACCATCCCAACGTTTATTTTATTACTTTTATTTTATTTGTCTTAAATTTTACATGGCGAAATTAAGGCGTACGCCTTTTCTTACATTTAGCCATGGTAATTACACATTATAAAATAATAAATAATTAAAACATATCAACATTGGCAAACTTATGAAATTTGCGTTTACAAATGCAATTATGTTTATTTTTAGAAAATAAATTGCTTAGTAAAAAATATATTTAATATAAAATTAGGAAAAAAAGGAAAATTAATAACTTAAATTCTAATAACATGTGATCTAGTAGAAACATTATAAAGTAACAACTTCTTTTACAAAATAAATAAACAGGTTTAATGTAAAAGGAAACTAATTATTACTAATTATTTAAAAGTATGAGAAAACTTAATATGGGAAACAAGAATTTTCAAGTTACAACTGTTGCTTGAAAAATACTTTATATTTTAAATGGGGATTTGAAGCCCAATGTAGAAGTTATGGCTCTTATTTCTGCTGGGAGTTCATTCCACGCTTCAGATACAGATACACGAAACGAGTTTGCGATTCCAGGAAACCATGGGAAACTTAAACCAAGATGGCCGGAGATGGGATCGAACCCGGGTCCTCCAGAATGATAGTCCAACATGTTACTGTTGTGCCACCTCGCTAGGCGCTACTTACAGTCGGGCAGGCCTAACTTATGTTTCACAGTGTAGTCGCTAAACGTCCAGTATTTTCCCCCTAAAGAAGCAGAAAGCCCCACGGAACGAGGAAAGCCGGCCTGGCCAGGGGTACACAAAGTGATATGGCGGGCGGAAACACACACGCGCCAATGTGGCGGGGTTTTTACAGAATACAGCGAGATATCAGGCAGGCTACACATATCTCTGCGGTGTAGCATGTGTTTATCATAACAGCGCATCATGTGTGCCCAAACCTGAGCCTACACTGAGAACAAAGTATTCTTGTAGGTACCATAGTTGTGTTAAAATGAAGACAACATTCTGTCCTGTAAGAGGAAGATAGTGCTTTGCTCTTTCTGCACAACCGACAATTTAACTATCAACCCAGTTAACATTGATAACTCAACTGGAGTGTTGTTGCTATTTACCCGGTCTATGGTGCTCGCAGAAATGCCTACTTTTCTTTCAGTGAAGGAACAACTAGGTATAGTTTACTCTGAAGAATTGACATACACAGTAATAATTCTTTCTTTACAGTAAATAAACAAAATCGTCCAAGACTCATGTACAGGCTGTATGGAAACTGAACACGCGAAACATCTTGGGAGGTTAGTCTTTGTGACAAATGGCGACGACAATATGTAGCAACTTACGGGTATAAGCTACCTCAACTCATAAGAGAAATATCTGCCCTTGAAATGTTGAATAAAACTACGATTTGTAAGACTTTGTTTAGCGTCATGTAGGTGTTAACCACCTGAAAATCTATAATTTTAACCGACTGTATACGTACACAAAATAGGGGTGACCACCCTTTAATTGCACACAACTTTTCAGGGAAGTAACAACTATTTTGTGAGTAGACGGAGGAGCGAATAACTTAAAAAGGAAAAACTACCACCACTACTATTAATGTACTAATACTACTAATTCTAATACTATACTTCTAATTGCACTAATACTAGTTCTTTTATAAAACTTTTACTTCTAATACTACTACTAATGACACCAGTACTACTACGAATACTACTACTTTTACTAATGGCACTAATACTGTTATTTCTACTGATACTGCTACTTCCGATACTACTAATGTCACTAATACTATTACCAATGGCACTAATACTACTACTTCTAATAATAATGCTATTGATATTTTCTTGCAGTGAATGAGATTTCGACACTTTTGACAATTTGTGTGTGAGGTAAATTACGTTTTTCCCAACAAATAAAGCAATGTCATTCGGAAATGTAAATAGTGGAAAATCTGATAAAACATGAATGAAAAAAATAACTCGTAGTTTTAACGCCGTCGTGTGGTATGACTATAACGTACTAAAAACGTCGTACTGTTCAGCATAGAGGGCGCTTGTTGTGGCGAGCTGTAATATGTCTATAATATGTCAACTGTGATGTTATAAGTAAGACGAGCCTACAGCAGCAGCTACCTCGGAAATGAGGAGAGAATCTGCTGCAGAGTTTTTGTGGGCAGGAGTGTAAGGAGACAGTCCCAGACTCTGAGAGCACTGCTTGTGTAGGTGGAGGGGGGCGGAGGGTAGGGACAGAGGCAGACGGTACAAATTGCCGCAGGCTGGTGTTTACATATGGTGACGTCTACATGACAGCAAGGGCGGTCGTTAGTCTCGGGCAATCTGCCGTGAGACAGCGCCAGCTGCAGCAGAAGTGTCTCCCTGGGGACCTGCTCTGCCAGTCTTGCTGGGATCCCAGTGCCCCTGTGCTGGGAGCTGCTTGTACATCACACTCACTATCATACTTGCAAACACTCGTTGATTTATGCTGGAAACTAGTTTGTTTCAATACCTTGTGTGTAGAGACCCATGTTTTTCGTGAAAATAATTCTGCCTCCCTTTGTTTCCGTGCCTTACGTGCACATCTTCAGTTCTGCTTCGTGGTCAGTGATTGGATATTTTAACTCTCTCGAGCCTTGGTATTCTACCGGCAAATCACAGACGTATGGTGTTGCAGGAACGTTATTTTAATTGGGTCAGTCTAGTGAGATATGGCTCTTCACATGGACACGCTGCCAATAACCATGAAGCAAAACTGCATATGTGCGCATAATTCCCTGTATATTAGAACGTAGAGTGTGTTGTGGGCGGTAACTTTAACTTCGTTATATATCTCGTGTATAATAATTAGAGATGATGGTATATCGCGAAAATATTTTGTGCCCATACACACTTGAAAACACTGTAGTTTCTTGAGGTATGCACGATTGGCTGATAATATGTCTGACACAACATAGCTCTCTGCAGACAAATAATAGACATATAATGTTACAATAACCGGATTCTTATTGGCTCAGTCAAATAGGGCAACAGCTCCACGTACAAGCGAAAGTCAGTAACCTTTTGATAAGTTAAACGTCTGCTGAAACCCAGCAAACAGTCAAGTTTTCCCGCGAAAACCCATCATCTCTAATTACTACTTTATCATGTATGGCATGCTGGGAAAAAGTAGACAGATATCATGGTCAGTTCTGTATAAGAATAAAAGCTGGAACCAGTACAACAGTGCCCCTGAGTGATGCTTATTGGCTATGTTATGACATACCGTCATTTTACAACTGGCCTGTAGTTCGTCCATGTACCTACCATCTAATAAATACGCCCATCCCTCCCAGTTGGTGGCATCTGTAGACCGTTCCTGATTCGGCTTTTACCCGGATATCACATTGTAATAGGACTTCATTCCTTTCCGAAATTGTGTGTATGTGTTTGTTCATCACAGCAGCTTCTTTTTTTCCCTTCTTTTTGATATCATTTTGTTTTTTTTTCCTGCAAAACGGCAATATTCACTCGTAATAGCGCATGTCCAAAAAAAACATTCACTGATTTTTTGTGCAAAAAAGGTTGCACTTAGATGCCTTGCACAGCAATGTACAGCTCTGTTCCGTGGTCATTGCAATCTTGACTTTGCGCAGATGTGTCGCTTGTTTGACTGTACCAGTGTGACAAAGCTTGTGACACTACACGTCTGTGATTGGTGGATATAACGCTGAAAGTTAAAAACATCCAACCACTGATCAATACGCAGAACTGCAATTGGGCACGTGAAGAGTTGTAACAAGTTGGTACAAAGAATTTTTCATTACAAATCAGTTGCTCTTCCCTCGACGGTCAACCGTGATTTTGTTCTCTTTTGCACATAGTTTTCCAGGAAAACTCTTCTGCTAGAGTCTCGCTTCAGTTTTCAACTCTGAGGTTGGTTAGCTTCGATCTTCGTAGAGGGTTTTATTATTAACTCAGCTACGAGATGCGGACATACATTTTATGTTATGCTGTGTGCAGGAGAATCTTGGTCTCCCGCGGTGTATTTTTCCTTTAATCATCACCTCCGCTATATCTTTTACGATATACGTTCTATACAGAGTGTACCCAAGACGTTGGTCTCGCCTTTTAAGGAAGGTTACTCCAAATTACCGTTGGCTGAGTGGAATGCCGACCCTCCGTAGCTCAGTTAGTTGAGCGGCTGACTATGGTGCGAGGGGTTCTGGGTTCGAACGAGTGAGAGACATATTTTTGGTCTTTAACG
Source organism: Medauroidea extradentata (assembly GCA_003012365.1). Classification (NCBI taxonomy): domain Eukaryota; kingdom Metazoa; phylum Arthropoda; class Insecta; order Phasmatodea; family Phasmatidae; genus Medauroidea; species Medauroidea extradentata. Next base: position 21,647 of record PNEQ01125059.1, read on the forward strand.
CTGGTGAGGGGTGATATGAGGTGAGTATGGAGCACCACCGGAATGAAAGGAAGGAGGAAACGGGAGATCCCCGAGAAAAACCGTAAACCAGCAGCATCGTCCGGCACGATTCCCACATGCGAAAATTCGGGGACCGACCCCGCCGGGAATCGAACCCGGATCGCCTTGATGGAAGGCGAATGGTCCGACTATTCGGCCACAGCGGCCCCTTCTAGGTTCGGTTTCCATGGATGGTTGAATGTGAATTTGTGTATGTCCAAATGGTCTCAAAAACTGTGTCTATAAATAAAAAATTGTCTCACGAAAGTTACTCGGGGTTACTCAAATAAGTGACATTAGAGGGAGGAATGTTTGGTGCAGTGGTGATGCGGAAGCTACAGCCTCGCAACTGCACCAAAGATAAAATACAGCTAGGTCAAGGGTCCCGGGTTCTATTCCCGACCAGGGAGGACAATATATACAGTACCTTTCTGGGTTCAGGTAGGTGTAGTGTTGTCCCCTCTACGTGTAGTCCCAGTGGTGATGCTGCGACAGGACCAGAGCGGGCAGATGTCCAACCACGACGGGGCAGGACGGTTAAACCTGGTGACGTATTACCAGGAGCGAGTAACCGCCTTTGATTAAGCGAGTCGGCGGCTCGTTGGCTCGGGCGTCTCTGCCAGCCTCCAAGAAACTTCTCGGCGTCGACCACAAAAACGACAGCTGGGCTCGTCCAAGCGCGACTAATTAATAAAATATGTGTGGCGGTGCGACTAGACGGAGTCCTCTAGGATTGGAGACGACACGCGGTAACGACCCCGGAGACACGGAGAATCTCCTGGGAGGAAACTACTCGTCGGCGAAACATCATTTTTCAGGGAATTCACGATGCCAAATTATCTTTGAGGTGGAGACCCTATAACTTCTCATTACGGCCCCGTGACATGCTAGTTCTTCTTGCGTCAATGTGCATCCGCTCATCAAACACGTCTTACATAACTGTGAGCCAGGAGTTGAGATGAAACACTCGGGTGTCTGTGACCGCGATCAACCTATACAGTGCAACTACTTTACTATAAACACATTCAAAAAAAGTCTATACTTTTGCAAGGGAAATCGTTGGAAACCCAGTAACCAAAGAAATTCCTTGTAAAATACTACATACGTTGTCCATTTCGTTTATAAAATTACATAGAGTATAATTCTATTTGTGCTATTAGTAAGGAAACAACTGTGTTTAAAATATTCGTTTTATTCTGATCATTACACCGAACTTATTTATTGAATGAAATAAAATGCTAATAATTTTTAAATGCAATTACTTTTTAACTAAATCTTAGAGGATGCACCTTGACTCGAAACTGCAACATTTGAGCTTACATGCCGCGGAACTTACCTCTACACCACCTTAATTCACGTAGTACTATTATCAATAATCATTCTAACAATTTTTTTTTATTTTAAAATTGTTTTACTGGTTCAAGCCGAGTTCAAAAGTTCAACTGCCACATTTGTATTATAGCGTACAGTAAGGTAAACAGAACTTGTGTTATAATAGCAAATTCCACGTTTTTCTTCTCAGAACTCCATAAAAGATAAAAACAATAATACATTATGGCGACTGGAACATAGCTTTAAGGCGCCCACCTACTGGCCGTGTGATAGTGTGAGTGAGGCACGGCGCCAAGGGCGATGTTGACCAGCTTATCTGGTGAGGTATCGCCTCTACTACAGCAAGACACTGACACGTCATGCAGTGGTATCGTAGATCACTCACCTTACTGACACTTTCAGTGGTGTCTCCACCACTTTTAGTTTTAAGGTAAGTTTATTGTATGTTTCTAGAGCAGTTTCACACGAATCCTGTGAGTAGTTATTCAGATAAAACCGGTTCAAAAATCTGTGTTTAACCATTTTGAGGGTCTCCGAAATGCTTTTTCTAAGTGACGTGATGTTTTTAAACTACATTTCCCTCATCGTTTGAAGTGTATTTTCTTCCTGTACATTGACACGCTGGGCACATGGGGAGTAGTGTCACAAAAAGAACGTATTTGCAAACAAACAGCATAATTCGACTGCAGCGAACACAATTATTTTTTCTCTCTAGTAGTGTATGTTAAACGAGCTTGTTTAGTCACCATATGCTGGTAGAAAGTACTGTGTGTATATATAGCCTATATATAGACTATATATATATATATATATATATATGCGAATTCTATAAACAAATGGAGGACGTCAAGCAAATGACTCAATCAACTTTTCTTTGGGTTCTTATGTTGTTCCAATAGGCTTTATTTCTCCTCGAGAAAGCTTGTTTACGTTCTTCCTACCTTATGGTGAGTAAGTAAGTCAGATAATTTGATCAGCGCTCAACATCGAGGTGTTCTAGCGCTGGTGAGGGGTGAGAAGAGGTGAGTATGGAGCAGCACCGGAATGAAAGGACGGGGGAAACGGGAGATCCCCGAGAAAACCCGCCGACCAGCGGCATCCTACCTTATGGTCTTTGTTTTGGTTGCTCAAGGTAGGCTACTTCCCGTTTGTAAACTTTATGTATGAATATGTCTTTTTCTAGGATGTCGGTTGACATTATGTTTGCGCTCTTGAATGTTTTTGAATTTCACTCAGGCAAGGTGTTGAGTTTTCAAGCGAGGTTACATACTCTATTTATATTTTTCTGTCGACTTTCTGGTAATCTGTTAAGATGACCGACGAATTTAATGTGCCTTTTCTTAATGTCCATCTCGATGTCTGAAAACTTTTCTGTTGTTTAGATTTATTGTAGCATGTAACCATTTTCAGCGTATTTGTCGGTCCAAGAATTTTCTATTGACTTTTCTCTCTCTTCTTCATTTATTTCTTCAAGTTTGCGGTTTCTCATGCCGAATTTTTGTCCGTATTCTGTAAATGGTTTTCTTGTTGTAGAGATTCTAGGACTAACCATAACCATTTTTTTATTATTATTTTCTGGAGTTGAACTTGCTGTGAGATTTTTGAAGGCCTGTTGGTTCGATGAACTCTCCGAGATATGTAATGTATGGGACTCTTGCTTGTTTCAATGCCTTATGCATATATACAACTCTGCTTCGGTCCATGATAGGATGTTTAAAACTCTTCGTATCTTAACGTCTAATGCGGTGTCACAGTAACCTTAGAGCATAGATAACAACTAGAGAGCTGATTACCTATCCTTTTCCATGCTGTGAAGTGATTCCTAGATCTAATCAGCTGTTGATGGGCACCGAGAGAAACAAGTTTCATAATTATTACTACATACCGGTGAGTATATTGTATTTAAATATCACTCACATTTAAAGATGCATATGCAGAATGATTCGCTGTCGCATATTACCAGCATCCATCTATATTCTCGTTTATTTTTGTGTAAAATAAGAGTGTTTACATGTTCTGTATACATTGTCTTGGCATTTTCGTTTCCCAGTAATTTAAAGAATGAATAAAAATAAATATGTTGTGCATTGACTGAAAAGATTCAGTAGTCTATAAATTACATTTGTCAAAGTCTTTACAAAGAGGTATCGCAACATTAATTACTTTGTAGCGGTTTTCATATATTTTGCCTATCGCTAGATGTAGGTTTCACAACAAAGGCACCGAGCTATCTCTAGTTATCCATGCTCTAAGACAGCAACCCTATTCTAACTTGTACAGTCAAATGAGAAATGTTTGTCACAAGACACGCTGCTAGTTACAACGAAGCAGAAGCAGATGTGGACGCAAGGCACTGGAGCAAGCTGGTGCAGATATTCCTTTGTGAAATTCAGGGCTTCCTACTTAGTTCAGTGTTAGCAATCGATACCGTATCCAATGAGAAAGAATATCTAAGAACAGCCGTGTTTCGCAAACATATCTTCGCGCAAACTATATTTCGAGAAACATGTTTGCAACACTTTTTGAGAAAACCTGCCGAAGGTAACTTTCTCCACGTTCAATTTCTTACGAAAATTGGCAACTATGCGACTGAGGATGGAACCCAGATCGCATTGCTGGTAGGCGAGAGGTCATACCGCTCAGTGTACACAAATATATAGACTATATATATATATGTATATATATATATATATATATATATATATATATATATATATATATATATATATATATATAATTTTCTTATATTAAAAATATTATAACTTTATTTTATTTTTGGCACAGTGGCAAGGCTGAACCACCTCGTCACTACATGGCATAGCTAATTCACATTACTCGAGTTGATTCAATAACGAATATGATTATACGAATTTGAGGGATCAAGCCAAACGAACACAAATTTCCATCCATCCGGACCTTTGAATCGAACCCAGTACCTCTCGTACCGACAACGCTCGCTACAGAGGTCGAATCTACATCACTGCGACTCTTCATAGAAACGTTTTCAACAATCGACGATGATTGAATAAGTCAGGAGAACAACGTTGTAACAAACATCTTCGGTAATAATTGGTAAAATGTTGGAAAACATTGTATCTGTCATGCTGTATGTGTCGGGATCCTCTTTGTTTATTGTAATAACAGTTGTAGACACTGTGTATGCGTCAATTAAATGAAAATAAGCACTTCAAAACATTGCTACTTGAAACCATTTATTTGATCGAGTAATACAGGCTGTCTCGTAAGTCTGGTCTCATCAGGGAAATACAAATATGTTAAATATGGAACGTTGTAGTAGTGATGCAGTGTGTCCACATCCAAGTGCCATTATGACAGAAAATAATATAATTGATGGACACGATCAGCTTTATACATGCGGAATGCTACTTGTCCTATGAGACCGCACTTGTGGGACATCCTGTATATTGTTGGTCAAAAGTTCGTTCGTGTGAACCATTCAGCTTCACAGGAAGTGCGGTGTTGCGAGTGAAGCAGGAAGTACAGTCTGTCTATGAAAAAATTTAATTTTTGACAGTTGTGTTGGCATTTATTTTTAAAGCAGCTTCCGTGTAAAAATAGATTTTGCCTCTGCCTCATTTGGTTTGCGTCGGCTGACTGTACAACTGTGCAATATAAGTCTATCTTAGTTAATATTGATTAGTGTTTGACAGTTCTGAAGATTACTGTGTATGCACAGAGCTACAGGGAAACACTTTTCATTTTGATATATTGGCAAGTTTGGCAGTCAGCTTAGTTTGTTTGTTCAGAAATCACCAGTGATTCAGGAACATATTGGTTTTTCTGTTTAAACAGCTGTAAACATGATGCCAACACTAGTGTCAGAAAGTGTAATTGTTTCAAGAGACAGTCTATAGATAGTTGAGGAGAGGAAGAGGAAGGCGTGCAGGGCAGGAAGGGGTTTGTTGTCGGCGACACACTGGGGCGGTTCTTGTGGCAAAGACACGAGCAGGGAGGGCTGCATACTGACAAGGGGCGGACATGGGGCGACTGCCGGCAGTGATTAGCGAGCTGAGTAGGGAGATAATTGATGCCAGGTGGCGCCTCTATCCCTGGCTGTCTCTCTCTGTGACCTACTCCTCCTCTCCTACCCTCCTAGTCACATGTGTTCTCTGCATACTGCTACATTGTTTGTCCTTCACATATGTTCCTGTATGTACCACTTCTCCGTAGTTTCTTACACGGTAGACCGAACATACGTGGTGATATACCTAATATCATGATAAACCACTTAGAGGGCTTCACGACATTGAGACAGATCTACATGTCAAGTTCACTTAGTTACCAACACACAGCAGAGATGTGTAGTTTCGACAATAAGTGGCCAGGGGCTCGCACATAAGATCACAACTTAAATGTTCAATATTCTCTTACTGAAGTTCGAAAGTCTTAAGGCGCTTACGGAAACTACTTCGGATCCACTCGATAGCGAGTAAATCTATCGGAAACGTCATGCGATAAAGATCTACCGGACCTCAAGATCTCAAAATGTTCAACTAGATCCTGGCACCGGATCCAGTAGATCTACTTGCTCGTGAGCGGCGTAGATAGCAGACAGCAGACGACACAAAGGGAAGCGCATGTGAAAAGTAAACAAACAAACTCTCGCATGTGTACATTATATAACATATGTTGTAAGGCGGTTTGAATGCGTGTTCACGGAAAATACGATGTCAGATCGTAGTATTTCTGTTGAACAAGAATTCTGGAGCAGTTTATCAAGTAAAAATGTCGCCAGAGTACGTAATTCAGGTATAGAATAAATAATTATTACTACTGGTACGCAATTTTAATGCTACATCAGTATATTATACCATCACGAAAGGATATTCTTGACTGTTTTGACCTGGTCTAATAAAATAGTTCTGCCAGATCGGCGACTGAAATTACCGCTTCTGCAGATCTTGCTACATATTTTTAAAATGCCGCCAAGTAACTACTCTTGGGATTTACGACCGCTCATTAAACATCCAAGGACTGAGTAGATCCAGTCACGTGACCAGCTCTATCGACCCAGTACGTTTCCGTAAGCACCTTTTGTATCACAAAGTAGGGTAGGTTTACATAAGTGTTACTTTTATGCTTGCCTCTTTGCGACACAGTTTGATGACTTCAGTTTTGACATTCAGAGCCAATTATAACTTGCATTAGTAGTTGATATAGTTTATGAAGTGTACTTTAGGTAATCCGTTATTTATGACGTGAGACTCAGTTAAACCCTCCTCACGATCCGCCAGACCACAACAGTTCCGATAAATACACAAATTCTACGTTTACATGCTTGTTAAGATATTCTACATGCCTTACCTGGCTTTCTCCTTAAATACTTAACGTAGGTTCTAAGTTATGTTACTAAAAAGTTAAACTCATGACGAATTTTTAGGCATTATCACCTTAAAAATTCAGTTTAGCTTGCAACTACAAAGTTCAAACGCGGAATATATTTCCGAATAAATTATTTCTTAATAGAACATTTTTAAATATAGGCTTACTTATTTTGAACTAACATATTTACATATAAAATTCCTCAAGAAATATTAATTATAGGGAAATAAATGAAAATAATTTTTAATTGGTAATTTTCTAATGAATGGCAAATTTAAAAAAAAACTTTAAGTGTTATCAATTTAATAGACAGCAGCCAGGATTTTAATCATGCAGTATTCCTCTACAATTTATCGTATAACATTATTTGTTTGGAGAAGATATCCTTCCAAACTGACCAATTGCAATGTGACTAATCTTAAAATTGGCATCCCAATTACATTCTGTACAGTCAATAGTGGTAGGAATGACACTTAAAATAGGGCCTCATATACCTCGTGTTGAATTTGCCATTTTTAAATCAAAATACTTTCCTCGAAATTACTAAATAAATATATATTATAGCACTATTTCCTAATGCAAGTGCCTTTGGGAATAGTAAATAATTTTTACATACCTACTTGTTTCCTGATAACTCTGAATATGCGAAAATATATTCATAAGTTGAAAATTATTTATGACTAATATCGTCAACTATTTCGGTATGTTTAAGTTTTGTGCATTTATAGCATGGTAATGTATTTTACTATAGAGTGCACTAATGAAACATTTTTAATGTACGTTTCTGAAAAACCAAATAATAAAAAAAACAGCATAAATTGCAACTCGGCTAGAGATAGCCCACCTTAGTGCGAGATCTCTGAACAATGACTGATGCTACGTACATACAGCTGGGAAAGTGATATGCACGGTAAATAACGTTTCAAACAATTAGTCCCTTCACAACATTAACCCGCTGTAGTCACGAGACAAGCTATTCTCGATCGCATACGGATTGTCTAGGTTGCGACTTAAACTCCTTTAAGCAAATCAGAGTTTCAAGATGGCGGAAATACAAATATCTCTAAATATTTATTATATTTTGTATCGTTTACTGAATACGATGGCGGCAACAATTTGTTCCATGTTTTATTTTCCAAGAACATTTGCAGAGCAATAATAGAAATATAATATAATAATAAGTGTTGAATATACGACCACGAATATCGATTCCCGACCTAACTGTCTGTGCTCACGGAGCCCGGTTACTAGATTTGTGTTCCGGTCACACAAAATTCAAATATATATATATATATATATATATATATATATATATATATATATATATATATATATATATATATATAGTGTGTGTGTGTAGAGAGAGAGAGAGAGAGAGATAGAAAATTAGCTGTAAATTTTATGTTAAAGCGTATATAGGCAATTCTGACAAGTTCCTGGAAAAATGGAACACTTGTGAACACTGATTTGAGGATTCCTCCGAGATGAAGGACTTCGCTAAAGGAGTGGCCCAAGTAAATAAGCTAGCGTGGCATTTCAGAATTATTTGTTTATTATATTTTTTCAAAGAATGACGTACCTGAGACGGTAAAACGTTTTTTAAGCAAAGACAAAAAGTCGTATTTCTATGTTATTTGAGTCGAAGTTTTAATACAGGAATGTCAGTGCGATTATAAAAAAAATTTAGTATCTAGCGAAATATTGTAATGTAACTCAATTTGTTTACAATACATAATCTTGTATTAAACAGCTTACCTATATATAGTAACTTACATGTATCCTCTGTGAAAACATAACTGTATTAAAAGCCTTTTGTAAGTTACTTCTTTTGTGAGAGTGCCGACTAAAAGCGAAACGGGTTATCGTATTTGCCGTGTATTTTTGTCTTCTACACTCACAGATACTCCTCTTTAAGTCAGTGTTTCCTGTGATTTCCTCCCTATGGGAGTCGTTTACACGAGAACACGCCCAGTTGTCGCTATAAGTGGACGACATTAAATATACTTATACTTGTTAAGAAACACCTTCTATGCTAACAAACATCTCTCGCAAAGTTTTTATTGGTTAGCGACAAACTTTCACTTCAAATTATGAATTTTCGTAGACGTCCCTACGTCAAACACTTCACTAACAGAAAAAATTGGTTGGTTCGACCAAATATTTGTTTATATATGTGCAACCAACGATGTAGTGTTGTTTTAAACAAATATTTAGTTGACAACCATTTTTTGTTAGATCCACAAAGCAGTCTGGTTATTTCATAATCTCATTTAGTTTAAATAACTAAACCAGATGTTGAAACATTAATTCAACATTGTTGATTTAACAAAATCTAGTGTTCAACTTAATATTTGTTTGAATCAACACTACATCGTTGGTTACACATATACAAACAAAAGTTTGGTTAACTCAACAAATCCTTTTCCTCAGTGTTGAACTTAACTTGTGTTCATCCGATGCGTATTGATAAAAGAAATACCAATTAAAATACATTATTATTGTAATATTTTTTTTAGAAATATAACGGGTTTGCGTTTCATTAGTCTGACTACGTTACAAAATTGAGGGGTTTTGTTTTAATGTTTTAAAGTTAATATTAGTTACGCCTTTATTAGTCACGAGTAGACTAGTAATTAATTAGAAGGTTACAGATGCCATGACAAGCATACCATCACTTATGGCGTAAGTCAGTATACTTTTATGCTCCAACTAAGTTAAAAATTTTATTAATGAATCTTGAGCAAGAAATATGATGTAAAACAAATAAATTTAAAATTGCAACTAGGTTATCTCTTCGTCTAGACAAAGTCTCAAGGTTTCTGCTGTGCAAGGGTCTTACGCAGTCAGGTGTGTGTGTGTGTGTGTGTGTGTGCGAGCGCGCGGCAATGCCTTTGAAGTGTGCCGCGCCTCCCACACCTCCCAGGTCTCGCTCATTGTTCTGTGTAGAGGGGGGACCGCCCCCCCCCCCCCCCCGCCCTGGTATAACCTGCGTGCTATGGCTGTAGCAGTCAAAACAGCGCCACTGTCGAGGTGAGAGCGAGGATCTGAGCAGATGCATAGTCATCCTCATCTTCGACACTAGTGCTCCTCGGCGGCAAAGGGCTTCACACAATTGAAAACTTAACCATTAACACTTACGTAGCAGAACTTGCAATTTTCCCATTGCATTGGTTTAAAGCAAACACAACTGAACTGTTACTGTTTACAAAAACCTTTTCTTTACGAGTGAATACTTTCCTTTAAAAGATATTGACTTGCGGTAAAAAAAAAATTGCTATGCTAGGTGTACATATGGGGAGGGGGGGGGTTGTGTTAAGGGCTAACACTTTTTTTTTTAGATTTTTTTGGAAATAATATCAGTTTTTTTGTAGCAAAGATAATAATTTTTCGACGTAAAACTTGTGTTGTAAATACCACAACAAACTTCACCATAAATAGCCTATTTATATAAAGCTGCCTTAATAGTAACACAAGTTTTGTTACTATTACTGTCGAAATTTTTCTATGCGGCAAGGTTACGTTGCACTGGCACATACTTAAACAATATGTTTAACAGTGTAAAGGGCAGTTCACCGTAAATTTAAATTGTTCTAATAATTATCATATTATTTTTACGAGATATGGTTTGTTTTGTAGACAAACATAGTGAATTTTTTTAACTGATGCAATGAAAATGTTTTAGTTCTTATATGTTTGTTTAATGGCAGGTCAAAGACCAAATTTGCATGAAACGATTGTATGCTGGAAATTAAAAGCAAACTAACGTACATAAATGAAATAAATCACACTGAAGAACAGTGTCACAAACTACGTCAAGAAGTACACGATACCGCATCGAATTTGTTTTTGTATTTTAAAAAAAAATTAATGAGTTTTAATTAAAAATTTTTTGTATCCAGTGTCTCCGATAACGTTATAAATGTTATTAATTTTGTAATCGCACCAAACACAATTTAAGTTGTAAGAAATAGACAGATTTGCAGTTATCATATTTTAAAATGAAAATTACACTTGTAAAATCCACATCACACTAGTAAAAAATTCTCACCGAAAAAATAATATATGCTATGATTAGAAGAAGGAATATTTAACAATATCAATGACAATCATGTTATAGTCCACTGTCCTGCATCACTCTAAAAAAATCTTCCTGCAATGTTTAGGAAGTTATTATCCCAGACGCAGTATGTGACAGTTACCATACTTCCGACTTGTAAATTTGCAAACCTTTACAGTTGTTTCAATATAAGTCTGGTAACTTCGGTATACATTTGACTATATTATACAAAAGTTTATGAGTGCTACCATGGATGTCTGGTAAACAATATACCACACCTACTTTCTTAGCGCTCCTATACGCACGTCTGGGAAATTTAAAAATTATTTTTAGAGTGATATATATAATCAAGCCGCGGCCATTTGTCCACTAACTGCTACTCAATGTAACAACATGCTTCGAAGGAATAGATAAGGCTTGACTATGTATAGGATAGTGAATTATAGCCTGTAGTTCTCTGAACTAACGTGTACCGCTACCAATTATTTACAGACACGGGCGGGATTTCAGCATTTCATTTGGGGGGGGGGGGAGCAATAAAGAGAGACCAACTCAGCCATTATAGGGCTAGGGGTCCGGGGGTGTTTCCACAGGTAAAATTGTGTTTCAAGGTGCAAGATGTTGCTATTTATGTAGTTTTCTACTAAGTAATTGTGAACGTTGTTACAGAGAAAGGGAGTGAGTATACTGTGTAAAGAAAATCTCCTGACGGAGAAATGAAAATCGTGTGCAAAATATTTTTCTCTCAAAAATATTGGAGGGGGGAGGGTACAAGTGCCCCTTTTCCTTGCCATCCCTGAATCCCGCCCCTGTTTACAGACGAGGTACATTACACACGAGGTGGCGTACATAACGTGTACAATTCCAGGGACGATGTAGTTGATCAACAGTTGTGATGCCCAGCTGTGGACTGTACGGTCTTATAATACCTCGGTCTGTTTAGACTTACTTCTGCAGAGGTTATTATTTTATTGGACAAGTTTCAAATGTTTCGAACTACCAGAACCACAAACTTCTCGCAATTTGCTTCATTGCCTTACGCGCGCGCACATCGTCAGCTTTGCTTCGTGGTTACAAGCAAGCGAGTCTTTCTTCAGAAATGTCTCTCGTTTGACTGTACTAATATAAAAATAATATATGGTGAGATCATACGTCTGTTATTTGCCAACAGAACCCCAAGACATGCGAGAGTAAGGGACACCTGATTTTTTCACGAAAATATTTCTGCAACAACTTGTTTCAATGCCTTGTGTACACGTCTGCACTTCCGATTCGTTGTAATTGGCAGATTACCTTTTAACCACACCAATCAGTAGTGGCGGACGAGAGGTGGAAGGGGGGTACAGGGGGACACTGTCCCAACCATATAACAGTGGGGAGGGACAGTATAGGCGTTTTTACCCACACACGTTTTAATATTTTAAAATATTACAATTTCTGCCAGCTGTATGGTCCATATTTAGACTCTAAAACCACTAAATAGCACCAATTTGCGCACTAAAATCAAAATGTTTCAGGGGGAGGACCCCAGACTCCTAGCTTTATGACATATCGGTGTCCCCTTATTGTGTTATGACAATTATTAGGTTGGTATTTCCCCCGTCCCTTCCCGAACAAAAATCCTGGCTACGCCCCTTTGAAACCAAATGGTGTAAAAAATTTTCGCAACAAAATCGTGGCTGTACGAACTACCCTGCAGATATCGAGTGCAAAACTAACGAGTTGTCTTCTGATAATTTTGTTCTCTGAATTATGTAATGAAGAAGCCTGTGTGTAGCGGTAACTAGCCGTCAATCAAGTGTACATGAAATGAAATAAATAAAGACAATAATTGCGAGCGAACAGCCTGGTCTGTTATCGGTGTGCCGGTAGCTGTAATGACTTACGCCCTTGTTGCACGCGGGCTGGGCGGGCCCTCCCAGGTAGCCGGCAGAGCGACAAGATCTGGAGTCGTTCGTCATTTGTTTTACAGCTGCGTCTCCATGGCGACCGCTGCGGTCGTCGTAAACACGGGCCTTGTCGCCATTGTCGCCGTCGTTTACGCCTTCCCCCTCCTCCACACCCTCACCTGCCATTACAAACCCTGCCCCCTCCCCCTCCCCATCCTTCCAACATCCTTTACCAATCCCCCGGCTCTTTCAAATCGGCTGCCCGCCACTTTAGGGAATAATGCATCAGATCGAAGGTGGCTAGTCTACTGATGGTGTCTTGCGTCCTTCCCCCAGCATACTCGGGCCTACTGCTTGCGTCTAGTATCTTGACCCAGGTATTTTAGAAATTATTTGTCCCGGTTCCAGCATAACACACGTGTTTAGGCTGTTCGCGGTAATTTTTTTAAGTACTGGTTTTTATTTTCCTGTCGGTTAATTTGTAACTTTCTGCCGCTTGTCCCTACAAGTTAACAAAAGTTAATACACATTATATTTTCGCTTAGCGTATTCTCATAAATCTTATCCATAATAGGTCCTATAGTCTGGAGTCACTGATTCCTGGAGAAAATAATTTTGTACCACTTTGTTTCAGTGCCTCACCTGCACATCTGCAGTTCTACTTAATGGTTATTGGAAGAATGTGTTTGTGCAGAGGTGTGGCTTATCTGACTGAGCCAACCAGAACAAGGTTCCTGGGTCACTACACGGCTGTGGTTGGTGGGTAGAACCCCGTGACGCTGAGATTTAAAAACAGCCAATCACTGACCACGAAGCAGAACTGCAGATAAGCAAATAAGACACTGAAACAAGTTCGTGCAAAATTATTTTCGCAAATAATCTGTGGCTCAAGTTATGTGTACACTGTTTTCCCAGCGTATTTTCGTTACAATGTTTACATAGCTCTCTTCTTGCCTCTTTCACTTCATTATACTTGTCTCGGAAGAGCCAATTCGGCGCGGGAAGCAAAAAAATTTGCCTTTCAGTTCTTGTTTTAAAGATATAAGTTATTCTTTACAATCTGTAATTTACTTTTAAAATTATTTCTTGTCTTTATCGTAAAGCATGTTTGTAACAGTTGTAAATAACGTGTGAGTAATACTTTGGAAGCCTCCTCACTCGAGAAGGAGGGTATTTGTGGAGCCAAGAGAGCGGCCAATCAGAGGGCTGGATACGAGCCAGCAAGTTCCGACACGCACTTACCCACGAGCCAGCCTAGCAACCGTCGTAACACACGTGTGCCAACATCAGCGTGGAGGGAAATTATGAATGGAGCTGGAATTAAAGACATTTACTTTTAGAACAGCAGAACAGACACTGACCTGCGCAACTATGTCGGTCGGAGACCAGATATTCGTTCGAGAAGAATGGATTAAAGTATCTTCCGCATACAGGCTGAACCCCATAGTCCTGTGTACACTATGTCCTCAGCTACTTGTACATTTTCTGCTGCTACAGTGAGTGGCTAAACCACTCGCTTCTCGCCAAGGCGATCCGGGTTCCTTTCCTGACGGGGTCTGCGCACATTATTGTAGGTACCATAATTCTGTTAAGGGACAACAGTCCGATTAGGTTGTAGATACTATCTTGATAGTCTCTACAACAATCTCTTCTATAGACGTAACAGTCTATTATGTAATAGAAAAATGCTCTTTACTTCTTCTACAGAACATATGCTTCTACTGAACATATTGTTATTTCTACAAGTCATATTGTGTAGGCAACAATCCAGAGAGTACCAAACCGTATTTTTACAAAATTAAAGTACCTGCAGCAGTGCTTTTCTTTCACTGTATCAAGATTATCGTAAAGTATATGACGATGCCGCTGGTCGGCGGGTTTTCTCGGGGATCTCTCGTTTTCCCCGCCCATTAATTCCGGCTCTGCTCCATACTCATGTCATGCAACTCCTCAGCAGCGGTAAAGACCTCGATATGAAACTGACAAAAATATCTTCATTTCCAATGAGTGACGCGGTAGCGCGGTAATAAGTGTTTTCAAGAAACGTGTGATGTAGGTTTACGGCACTAGAGGACGAGATTCATATACAGACAATAAATACACTATTTTTTTGGTTTGAAAAATCGTTTTATACCACTTAGATTCAATACATTTAGTACCTAGGATATATACTTCTGCAAATCTGGTTTATTGTATGTGATCAGTAGGGAGCTGAAAAATTCGGGTTTTCTTTTTAGCACATACTAGATTTCAACAAACTGTAAGTTCTAATAGTTCTCGTAATTGGCTCTTTGACTTACTTGACACAGCTTGTATGACGTCTAGTCAATAACAGAGAAGTCATATGTGGTACCACTGTGCATGCGAGCAGCTCATGAACGGCTGCTTTGTGCTTGAGCAGTGCATATATATTCTTGAAGGCTAGCCTGTAGGTCAGTGACACGTCTCTAGTGATCAGATGTTATTAACTCTCAGCATCTCCGTGTTCTTTACCCGCAACCACAGACGTGTGTTGTCGCAGTAACCTTGTTATGATTGGTGCAGTTAAATCAGCCACGCCTCTGCACAAACACACTCTGCCAATAACCATGAAGCAGAGCTGCAGACGTGCATGTAAGACATTAGAACAGGTTGGTGCAAAATACTTCACACCAAAAATTCACGGCTCTAACAAGGACAAAAATTCACGAAAGTAACTCACACAGGGAAGATGTGTCTATATCGTTAAACATATGATAGGCTATTTCGTTTGTATTCTTGTCCGCCTAAAATATGGAAATAAAAGTTTTTGAGAATTGTAATCGAAATTTAAGAACATTTATGGGCTCGTCTGTCGAAGTTATAGTTAAAAATTAAACATCTGAGAAGAAATATAGCAATTTTTGTAACTAGCTGCAACTCGTAGGCTACGATAGAATGTTATTTTTAAACTATAGGCCTACTCTTACAATAAAAATGACAAGTTACTCATCAGACAAGTATTTATGATGTACACCATTCCAGAAAATAGTGTGTCACAGAAAAGCAGATAGGTTTTCTGTAACGCGTCATTTGCTACAATAGCGTATGTCCAAAATAGTCCTTTGATTAGTAAACAGCAATGAAATTCCTTGAAAATGTTTCAAAAACGTAGGCTATGAAACCCCAATTGTTACTATTATTAATATAATTAGCCTATTACTACTAAGTTTTGGATTTTTATGGACGTATACGCCTACGACAATTGAAAGTAGTTAAATTTTTTGTTCGTTTTTAATATGAAAAATTTTCATTGACTGAAAAATACAGGCAAAGTTATGTAAAATTATTTTTTGTGTGTTTCATTTTCATATAGGCCTATCAAGAATTCAACATTTACGTGTTTACTAATTTATCTCAAATTTTAGATTTGAAAGGTATAGTCTCTAAAATTCATATTTAATTTAATTTTTAAATTAATTATAAAAATAATTTATTGTTTGTTTAAGTAACAAAATAGGCTAATGACCTTATCTATTAATAGATCTCATATCTACATATTATCTTCACTTCAAGCATATTTTATAACATTTTCAGCCATGAGCCATAGGCTATTAACAGAAATAGTGCGCTATTTTACCCGACATTCCGAATTAAATTATTCTTTTGAGTATTTTAAGATTTTGCAAATGTACCTATGTGAATTATGTCAGCAAAATCTTCATAGACCTACTGTTGGTACGTAAATTATGCTTGAATGTTATTGTACTGTGTATTTTTTTTTAATTGATCATTCCAGTTAACTTTTATAAAAAATAATTAACTACGAGTTCATGATTGACTCCTTATACGTCCACTTAAAGGTAAGATCACTGTTTTACCAATGAGACAAGGAGAACTAATACATCTACAGGCAAGAGGGAGACCTGACTTAACGTTTGTTACAGCAATTATTACAATATTCTTAATTATCTGGACTGATTGCGACCTAAATATGCGTTAAAGTTCATCTGTGATGCTTATATTGTAGTGCAAGGTAAATAAAATTCACACTGTAATAGCAGATTTCACATTTTTCTTCTTAGCTTTTCATGAAAACGAAAAATGAAATTATGCAACATGGCAACTGGGCCCGAGTTTATCGGCTTTCGAGATAGTAATTATTGTAAACGCAGACAAGAGTCGATAACATAAAATTGCTCCGTAACTTTGTTACAAATTGGTTTTAGCCTACTATGTAACGTAGTTTTTCGAGACAAACGTTATACATAGGCTATTTTTAGCTAAATGTAAATTTCGTTAGTTAACTAATCATGCTGTATTTTGTCCCGACAAAATCGGAGTAGGCCTACTTTGGTAAAACCAATTATAATAATGTTAGGCGCACAAAGCGATTTTACGATATCGGCTGTCGTATGTGCTTTAGTAAGTAATTATCGTTAAAAACGTATAAACTCTGGTCTAGGCCCTAACGGGTTGGAGCGCCAAAGCAGCGAGTTTTGACAATATTTACGACATAACATTTTCCCCTCGTTTATTATAGAAAATCAAGGCTCGACAATCCGGAAATTATCCTACTTTTGTACAACTTACTACATTAAGACTTACGTAGTCACAAACTGTCTTATTTTTGGAGAAGTGATGGTAGATAAAAAAAAGAGACATTTTCCCCATCTGCTGCCAGAGCTCCAAAAAATAAGAACGTCTGAGATTATGTAGCCTACAAAAGAAGGTGTATACAAAAGTGTACTCTATGGATTGTCGAGCCTTGATTTTCTGTATTAAGCGAGGGAAAATGTTATGTCGAAAATATTGTGAAATTTCACTGCTTTGACGCTCCAACCCCCTTAACGACGCTGCCTACATCGGAGGCCTTATGCAAGCAAGGGTTGAGATATATTTATTAAACTAGAATATATAGTGGCTGATTAACTTCAAATCTACTTATATGCCAATTGCCAACATTGTTTTTTTTATTGTCCATTTCGCTGCGGTCCACATTGCTATCCTTTAGGGTGTATAGGTAGGGACCCTGATTTTTCGCGAAAACATATTTCCCCCACTTTGTTTCAGTGCCTTACGTGCACATCTGCAGTTCTGCTTCATGATTATTGTCAGTGTGTCTATGTGAAGAGCCGTATATCATTTGTCTGAGCCAATTACAATAAAGTCTCTGCAACACCACACGTCTGTGATTTGCCGGTAGAATACCAAGGCTCGAGAGAGTTAAAATATCCAATCACTGACCACGAAGCAGAACTGCAGATGTGAGCGTGAGGCACTGAAACAAAGTGAGGCATAATTATTTTCGCGAAAAACAAGGGTCGCTATGTATACGCTATATAGGCCTACAGCCTACCATGGAAATTACGAACAAGTAAGTGTTTTCACGTCACTCGAAAACACATCAAAAACTTTTCCGTACATGTTTACTCATATAGAAATATTCTTCTCTTTCTCAATGCAAGAATGGTTTTTGTTTGAAAGCGATAGGTATATTTTGACTGAGCACAGCAAAATATAATTTATCTTGTAAATATATGTATTGCTAAGTTTCTGACGCTGCAGGATTTTATGCGCTTCAAATCCATCATTAAGGCGGGGAGATACTTTCTGTGTTGCGAAACTAGTCGACATGAGCTCATTGTGACACTGTAACAAAGGAAAACACTTTGGACGAGTGCCTAATGTCGCTGTTACACCACGTTCATTTAAATACCGTTTCGAAGCCGTACAACACTGCAGCAATATTTTCAAAATGTACTAACTGATTGTAAGTAACTCGGGTGGAATCGTACATTGAACTGTGCTACAGACATTCCAGCAAGACAATTTAGGCTACATTATAACTCTTTAAAGCCCCATAGTAAAGTATTGGCGGGAATATGTAACACTAGTTGAGGGCTTGGCTCGTTAAGGCAACGTGACATTTGATGAACGCTTCAATGTCGACCTTATAGCTCCGTCACGTCTGAGCCTCTAACGAGTACTTCGCTTCTGTACATGCGGGTATTCTGTGTCGTGCACGCGAGGTAGATAGAGACAGCGCAATGTTGGACAGTGGAGCTGCCACGTCTGAGCCTCTAACGAGTACTTCGCTTCTGTACATGCGGGTATTCTGTGTCGTGCACGCGAGGTAGATAGAGACAGCGCAATGTTGGACAGTGGAGCTGCCACGTCT
>PNEQ01125060.1:0-40352 GCA_003012365.1 Medauroidea extradentata
GTATTTATTTCAATGTTATTGATATGTGTTGTCTTTCCCCCCCTCCCCCAGGTTTTAAGAGAGCTGTATTTTAAAAAATAGTTTTTTGTAAAAGGAAAATTTTCAAGTTGCGTAATTTGTTATTGTAGGATTTGTAACAAATATGTGTGTAAATTTTATAATTGTATGTATTATTATTCAGTAATATGTATTTTGATGTAGTTATAACATCATTTCTTCTTTTTTTATTAAAAACATGTAAATAGTTACATAAAATATTTTTTTGCTTAAAAGGAGAGTGATGGGCAGCTATGGGCATGGTGGAGACTCCAAAATATGTTCATTAGATAGGCGTGTTGTTATAGTCATATTAATTATGGTCAGGGAAATGTTTAATGAGTGGTCATGGAAAGTCAGGGAAATTCATTTTAATATTTCTGTGGGAACCCTGTTATATGTCAGCAACGAGAAATGGTTAAGAATCATGGACTTTGCTTCAACTGTTTAAAGAGTCATGAGCAAGGAATAGTTTATCCAAGGTAGCATGTAAACACTTAGACCGTCACCACAGCCAGTTATATGCACATTCTCCAACAAAACATCAAACCAATGTTTTAGGGCCTGTCGAGACAAGCAGTAATATGATTTTGACAGAATCTGAAGAGGTTGCTGCATCGGTCCATTCTTTGACCAGCTCAAAGAATATTGAATCAACCATCTTACTGGGAATGGCTTTAATGTATATTAAGGATGTGTCAGGCCATTTACAGATAGTGAGTGTGTTGACTCCACTTCACAGTCCTCATTTGTCACTGAAGAGTGTGCTAAACGCCTGGACTTGGCAACATCGCAGGACACAGATTATGATTAGAGGACTGGGTTCAGATGGAACAATTTGGGTTGGAAAAGGAACCGTCTCATGTGTGCTGAAACCATATAGTGCGAAGGGCTCTTGTTTAAATATTGATGCATTTTTTTGCAAAGAATAACATCAAGGATGCCCATAGTTAGTCTGTTGACGGAACTCCAGAAGAAGTTTAGCGACTTTAAACTGGCTGACCCTACATTTAACACCCCAGGTACGATTAACATGCTACTGGGAGCTGAACAGTACCCAGAGGTTGTTGATGATGGCGGGTCATTAGAACTTAAGGCTTCCCTTCTGCGCAGCATTTTTGGGTTAGTCCTTATAGGACGTGTAGGAGTAACCAGTGTGAATGCTGTTACTATCTTGTAGTTTTTTGTGCAAGACAGAGAGATCACTGGATACACTCATATGAAGCAGTTCTGCGAGACAGAGGAGCCACCAGCTGTTCAGCGCAAAGATTCTGTTGATATAAAATGTGAACAGCATTTCTGCCTAACTTACGCCTGTGATAATACTGGTTGGTATATTGTGAGCCTATTCATTATGGATAACTGTGCTGTTGACCTGGAAGAGTCATGTCAGCAATCACTGAATCAGTTGTGTCATGTACGGAGGCAGTTGTTCATACTGCCTGCACTCCAGGATGAATAGAGTAGGTTCATGAATGAATATGAGGAACTTTCTCACGTGGAACATGTTACCACAGACCTCGTACAAACATCAAGGTACTAAATTCCCCATCACTGTGTAAGGAAAGAGTCTAGCTCTACCAGAAAGTTGCGTGTTGTCTTCGATGCCTCAGCTGCACCGACATCAGGTACATCATTGAACCATATCCTACTGAAGGGGCCAAAACTACAGCGACTTCGGACCCATCCTGTGGTTTTCATGGCTGACATCAGCAAAATGTATCTACAGATATTAATACACCCTGAAGTAGGTCACTTAGAACTGGTGTTATAGACACATTCACCAGAACTGCCAATCACAGAATATCGACTAAATATTGTGACTTATGGTATCTCCGCAGCTCTGTATTTGGCTATGCTAGCAATTCACCTGTTATCAGCGGATGAGAGTGGCAAGTACCTGGGAGCAGCTAAGGTGTAGCAGAAGGACATTATTGTGGATTATATTGTCATAGGTACAAGATCAGTGGATGCAGCAGTCCAACTTCAATGTGGATATAATTAATATGCTACAACTCGGAGGATTCCAACTTCAGAAATGGTCCAGTAGTCTTCCAAAATAGGGATGGGGAATGTGACAACATTTTGAAACTGTGACAAGAAGTGACAGTGAGTTGGCAGTTGCTGTGACTTTTAGTAGTGACTCCATCACTGCCAGTTCCATACACAATTACGGATCCACGTGCTTATTAATATGATACACAAATGTAGGCATTAGTAAAGAATTATGATTTTGTATTAAATGGGCTCCCGCAATATGCGTAAGAACAAAAATTAGCATGCGTGACAGAAATATAGTTTGCTAAAAATTTGGGAAAAATGTAATTTACTCTCTTAATAACGTATAAATTTTTAATATTTGTAAATATATGTTTGGTATTTGTGAAACATAAGTCATTTTGAAGCTGAAATAAAAAATTCTGCTATACAACCTAAAACTGCTTTAGTGAACAATGAAGTAGCCGACCTGTCATTGTTTGAATGATTTTATTTATGGTGTTTAGACGACATGGCATTGAATAATATATGAGGTGTAAAAGTACCCTTATTATGACAATCATTTGCGGGCAAGAAGCACATATTGCCATGTTGCAACAAGGAGTGAACTTCATGCAAGTGCAAGGAACGTGTCACAGTCATGGCAAGGAACGAGTGAGACACAGTCGAAGCAAGGTCTCTCAGTGCAATGCTGACAAAGAAAACTGCACACTGCATATGCGCAAGGGCAGTCATTCCTTCTCACTGTAAAGAACGATATCGTGGCCGCTAGCCAAGTTGTTTCCAGGCCATTCCTTGGCACGCCAATGTAGACTGCGTTACATACGTGTGACATAGGCAGGAAGCATTCACTCTTTTTCACGCTGAACTGTGCCCGTTACACAGATACGAGGCAGACGCTCCTTGTAATGTAGATCGTAGACAAAGCCTGACTGAAGAATTTCTGGAGAATATGTTTTTACACTATTTGTATCTGTGAAACAGAGAAGTTCTTGTGTATTACAAATCAACATTACTTTACAGTGACATTAACAAACTGGAGTGGAAAGTAATAATGGTAATTAAAGGTTAAATTTGTTCAGAAGTTTGAAGACTGAGTTGAAAATATCCCTCCGTAGTTAATTAGAAAAAATCTTAAGATTTTTCCGAATACATAGTAAACTAATAGTAAAAACTTTTGTGAATGGAAGAAGCTATTAGTAAACACACACCATATAATCATGTCAAGATTTTTTTTTTCTGTTATTCAATGCATTTTCCGTCATTACGGTACTGACAGTGTTAAATTCTCCAATGTAAGCCGTTTACATCCCAGGTTCTGACAAATATTCACCATTATTTGTTACTGCAAACTATTTTAAAATGTAGATAAAAAGTAAAATAATTTGTTTAATGTAGTATTGTGTTCCTAACACCACGAATATGCACTGACACTGATGCTATAACACCGAATTCAGCGTTGAAATAGTGTTTGGTACAGTCATTGACTTGGATGCGTTGCACATTCCAGTTCCGCGATTTGGAATATTATTTATTATGTTGCGACAAGGTCATGGTGCCCGCGCTCAGTGTCTCTTGTTCTGCAGATGGAACGATGAGCTGTGACAGTGACTTCGCAGCTTCTGTAATACCATGTTATTGTGACAACCCTGTAACCGTGAATAAGTGGCAGTGACAGGAAATATTGTTGCATCCCACTTTCGTGTTGTGTAGTAGAGGCTCAAAACAATAAACAGTCCTAGATCAAGAGACCTCTCAATGATAAAATTTCCCATTAAAACTTAAAAGGTCCGAGGAACCGCCATAACCGTATTCAAACCTCAATGTGTTAATCACAAAGAACGTTTTGTTGTACCTATTCTTTATTTTTGTTTTATACATATCTGTACCTCAGAAGCATAAGACACTACTGTAGGTCCACTTTTTTTCAAAATTCACTTTTTACCGTAGACATTACAACAGGCCTAAGTAATTTCTAGTGACATACAACACAAACCCATATTTTTGGGTATTCAATAACTAAACAGCTGTATTCACTAGTGAATCACACTCTTCAATCTGCTCTCCTAAAAATATGATTTTTGTGTCATTGTGTCTTACGCCTCCGAGGTACAGATATGTATATTAAGATTTCACATAAGAAAACACATGTATTTTGATACAATATATAATGACTGGTTTTACAAAATATTTGCACAGTAAAAAATGACAAGTATTTTTCAAACAACCAAAATTTTATACAATCAGCCCAATTGAGGGATTCAAATTTAGACATAAATTAAGTTATGCAAGATTTGCGTTAAATATATACAGCCAAAATATTTCAAATTCAAATAAGTGTCACATTGATTGAGCATTCACTTATATTAAAATCCTCGTCAAAAGCATTTGACACTTCAAATAAATTATGTCACGAAGAGTGACTAAAACTCAAGCCAGGAATTTACATTAACCATTAATATTTAGACAAATTAGTCTCACAAAAATGCCTTCATAAGTAATTCGCGACTTCTGCCAGAATCATAATAATTGTGATAGGTTCCAATACTAGTAAAATTTCCAAAGAAAAACTCCAACTTAATTGATTATACAAAATATTTAATCAGAACATTGTCATCACAAAATCTAGCATGCTGGACACCGCAAAGCAGTGGGGCAGACAGCCATCTCGGCGTGTCTAAATCATTAATAATTTAAATCAACCCAGGCAAATGCAAAGAACTATCCTAAACGTTCCAAAACAATCTTAAACATTTAATGCCAAACATAATTATTTTCAGGAGAATGTTTACGAAACCAAATTTGGAACAAAGAGTAGGGAAATTACAGCACACGAAACATGACGAACGCCTTGCACTCCACTGGGGAACAAATTCCCCAACTAACGACTAAAATACTAGAGCATGGAAACTTGCATGTCAGTGCAAAACGATGTCGGAACCAAAAGTGAGAAACAGCCCAATATGAGCACATGAGCCAAGTCTGACCAGGGCGGTGAAGAGGAGAGGGGGAAACAAGAGAACAGATTTAAGGTAGCAGGAAACATTGAGATTGCGAACCAAACCAGTGCAGTCCAGAATCTATATTAACACAAAAAAGTCCCGCCCGCATCACCGTTGTGTCAACGCTTTAAGGCACCAAACGGTGCAATGTCACTCTGAAATGATTGGTAGTTTTTCATCATTGTGGAAACTTTAACATGTCATGGCATTTGTTTTAAGATTTGTGAACCACTCAAGGCAAACAGGTGAGGCAGTTGGTGACAGAACTCATATGTACTGCATAAAATACACATAGACTGAATTATTTGATGTTGAAATTTACATTTTAAAGTGCAAGGGAGAATGCTCTACTCATATCAGACATTTATCACCATTTGTAGGGAAAGATACTATTCTGCAGGTTGCCAGACACTTCAGTACAATGCAAAACATTCAATTCTACTTCCAAAGGTATACAGTTCACTGATTTAATCATTCATCACTACCATAACAAGTTGTTACATGCAGTGCTGCAAACCACCCATGTTGCTGTGATGTCCTATTGGATTCTGTCAGGGAGACAAGTTATTAGTTTTCGTATCAGTATCGAGTCCATCCACCATGTCAACCTGTCATGGAGATGTATCAATGGTCGGAGTGCAGCAGGACATACCATTGCACACATACTGGCCTTGACTACAGTGGTCCATCTTCTATAATATAAAAATGAATCACAAAATGTGTTGGTAAGCACATAACTCAACAACGCCTGGACCAATTTGGCCAATTTTTTTTTTTATTATTTTTTAATGTTCGTTGAAGTTCAAAGATGGTTTTTACGGTGAGAAAAATTCGAATAATTGCTGGAAAAAAAAAAAACCCCTAAAAACAGTAGAGTCAATTTGAGCTTTATTGCTATTGTTGTTTAAACAATGTAGGTATGTTCCTGTGATTGAGGCCTTAAGCATTCATTAAGGTATTGTATAAAGTTTGGGGTGTGGGAGAAGTGGGGTTACGGGTTCGTATCCCGTGCAAGACTTTGCGATGGGAATTACTATGACATCATACAAGCGTATTGCGCGTGCTCTTTACACTGTTATTGAGTACGCTAGATGTTAAATGCCAGGCAGCTGTTTTGCGGTGGAAGCCGCAGCCGGGCAGCTGTTTTATAGAGAAATAAAGATAAATTAAAAAAAGTAGTTCTGCAATTAAAGTACGCTTAGCGCAGTGGACTGGACAAATCTGTTTGTATTTGATGTTTTAAAGATAAACAGTGAATATAGTATAATATAGAATATAGTATCACAATCAATTAACACGTAACTAAAAGTTAGTTACTCTTTTCTATATTACACGCGGACGAAGCCACAAAGGGACAGCTAGTTTACTATGAAATTACATCGTTTTAGAGGTGTAAAGACCTACAAGGGCAGTGCATTTGGACGTGATTTCAGACTTGAGCTCTTCTGACTTTCTGGCTGCCTTTGATAGATTTGTGGTTCGTAGAACACTATGCGCCCAGCTATACAGGGACTGTGATATTAATTTTTTAGAGCCAATAAATATTTTAGAGAACTGCACACTTTAATATTTTCAAAATTGTATTCCTCAGATTGTGGATGGTTTGGCTAGGAGAGCAGTCATGTGGCAGTTAAACCTGCCCTCAGCACCCAATTTTGGTGGGATGTAGGAGGCGGGTGTTAAGGCGGTTAAGATACATCTGAGGTTGTGTAGTGCACACAACCAGGTGCTCACCTTTATTTTGAGGAATATACCACTTTATATGCCCAAGTGAAGGCAGTCCTCAACTCCCAACCACTTTGCGAGGCAATTTGAGTCATTATCCCAATGACCTCTGGCAGCGGTGACACTGGGGCATTTTTTAATAGGAGCACCTGTGACTGCACCAACAAGTGAAAACTTGACAGTAACAGCTAACCACCTCATTCGATGGGAACTCATGAACTGGACTACTAAACATTTTTTAGTTTTTAGAAGCGTTGGAAACGTTATCATCTCAGTACACTGTATCAATGATTGAAGTGGTCTCACACCTCTCCGAACTAATCACAAAAGAGGAGAATCTACCACTCCTCAAATGGCACATGGGCTGCATTTCTGCTCTCCATCCATGAGGAGATGGTGGTGTTAGGGTTGTCACTGTTTGCTTGAAGCATTGTACATTCAAGCCCCCTGTGATGAAGCTGTGCCGGTTCCAGCCCTGTGATCAGTTTGGTTTGAATGTACATATGTATATAAATGATTAACTCATTTGATGGATTGTATGTTAAAAACTTTGTATTAGGGTATGTTAGGAACTTAATGTGTTAAGTTGGTAGATATGGAAAATGATTTTTTTTTTGTGTTGCTAAGCAGCTATGTTTAAATGTAACAACCGGGAGAAAGGATGGCCGTGTGCATCTTTCATAAGGTTACCATGGACATTGGAATCCTGTTCCAAGTTAATAATCACATGTGTAGTATTGGTCCTTTGGAACAAGGTAATAATAAAAGCACAGCCTTCCACTGCCTGCAAGTTCCAGAAGTCAGTTTGTTTCACCTCACATTTTTCAGCACCTCGGTCCACCTTTTCCCTTAGCAGGCAGCCTGCTTCCAACTGTGCGCTAATTTTTTTTACGCGCCACTCAACTTAATGTCCCGACAGGACAAGCGCTGGCCAGTTGGTCCACAAGCTGGTACATATTTGAACTATCTCAGCAACACCACAGTGTGGTGCTTTCACATCTGCCGCCCATGGGACGCACTCTATAGCAAATGGTCGCTGGTCGCTGGTCGCTGCTTGCTCATTCACATGAGCACATCGTCCCTCTCATGCTGCGTAATATCGTTACTTATAGGCGTGGCAAATCCCGGAAAACAGTGCTGTGAGAGAGTGATGCTTACCCCACGGAGGATGAGGCTGAAGGCCATGATTTCTTTTTATTGTCTAGGGGCTCCCATATCCTGCCATGTCAGCATGTACCCCGTCTTAGTCTAATGGATACTCGGACATGCATTAGTCGATAAAAGGAAGTAAGGAATGAGGATTGAGCGTGTTTCAAGACAGAGCCTCGTACACCTAAATTTCGCCTTCTCTAAAGAAGAGGTAGTATGCATCACTGTATTACAGGGTTAAATAGACCATGGCCACGTTTGAATCCGTGATCTCCCCCCAACGAGAACAAGAGTCAGAATAAGGGCACAGAAAAACCAGCAAAAATGCAATAGGGTGGTGGGGATAAAAATATCAGCATTATTAAATGAGAAGATTGGAATAGTGAATAATGACTGGACATTCTGTTGCCAGAACATAAGGATAGATGAATGGTGGATGAAGGAATGCCATTGACCAGCAGCCTGACCAATGAAAGGAACTTCATTTATTTGGAAAATATCTGTTCATTGGTTCAAATTAGGAGTTTACAAGGTCAGTGATGAAGTTTGTGATGGTAGTGGCTTCCTTTGCCCTGCTATATTTTCTGACAGCAGTACCAATTTTGTGAAAAATTAGTCCAGCATCATGTTTTACTTTCTGTCTTTGAAGCTTTTTGCATTTGAATTGAAGTTCAGATAATTTGTGGCATGAGTGTACTTCTGAAGATGAAGCATTCTAAAATATATCTCCTTACACTGGATTCTTATTAGCAACATTCACATCGGGCCATATGAATTAGGTGTCAAATAACCAATTTGTTATATAGTTGAGAAGATGGACATCAGGGAAGAAATAAATTTAGTACTCACGTAGTTTTTGGATTAGAAAACTTGCTACTGGATTGGAAACTATGATAGCTAATTCTTTCCAAACGTCTAGGTTACCACCACCACAATCTCCCATTCATGCAGCAACTTGATATCCATTCTTATATAGTTTGCAGATTATTGTATTTAATATACCCGCTTTCATTTTCTTGTCGTCTTACTGCTTCCACGATGAAGATAACCTTCTGGCCATTATCACTTGTACCTGATGGTGACATCTTTGTCATATTTTTAGAGATGTTTGACTTGTAACAAAATTCTGTAAAATGTTATTTAAGTGCATTGTTTAAAATTACCGGTATTTTTAAGGTAATGTGTTCTGTAGTAATTTGGTTCAATAACAGACACTTGAAAAAGTTAATATAGTAAAAATAGTTTTCAAATAGTGTTGTAGGACACATTGACCGCCCAGGTAGTTAGAGATGGTCTCACGCAATGCTCACACATGTTTGAAAATGGCCTTCGTTAAAGAACCATCCCAGTGTTTTCCTGAAGTAATTTAAGGAAACCATGGAAAACCAAAATCAGGATGGCTTGAGCCAGAGATTGAACCCGAATCTTTCTGAATGTGAGCATCATCGTGCTAGGTGATAAAACTTTAAATTCCCAAAATTTGAGGAGGCAAGAGTCAAAACTCTTTTTAGGTATTACTATTGTCAAAGTGTAATTCCCACCAATTAAATATGCTAGTACAGCATGTGTTCAATACCAATTTAAGTTAACTGTATCAAACTGAAACAGGGCCATCTTAAGATAAAAGTTGCCCATGGGCTATCATTGGCTAACCCTCCCCCCTTTTTTTAATTTTGCTTTTGTTATTTTTAATTTTTATAAGGTGATGCTTGAATTCAACAAGTGCCCCTGGGCATTTACCCTGTATGCCCCTTATGTTAATCCGGCCCTGAACAGAAATCTTACCTTTACTTTTTCAAAAGGAAAACTGTAAATTTTTTGCTCTTCCTTCAAGTCCAAGGCTCTAATTTTCTTCAATTTGAGCACATCTTTGAGTATTTTTTTGCCTTATACTGATATGTGATGCCCAGTGATGTGTAGACAGCACGGGAAGAAGTATATATTTTGTTGTGAAGGAACGTGTAGCACCTTTTTCTAAGTACCTTAATGAAGCATTTTCACGTCCTCATTTGTCCACACAATTACAGTAAAACCTCTTTATAATGACCCCTCACGGTTCCAGAGATTAGGGTCGTTATAGAGAGGTCGTCGTTATAAGATTTCGGACCCATTTGGAACCTCTACATATGTCAAAATAGGCAGTTTTTGCATTAAGTCCATGTTCAGTCATCTTATGCAATAATGAATCTTACATTTAAACTTAACTATAAACAAAATTTATGACAAGGCATCTTTTAGAGAAAAGGCGATAGTGTATTCTACTCTCGGGGCTTTTCTTTTACGCAGTGAACGCTTAGAAAGTCACGCGCTGTTAGGTTACGTGCCGTGTCGCCACTTGCTTGTTATCGGCAAGCCACTTGGCCGGCCGGGGGAATAGACGATGATGTGGCGGGGGGGGTGAGTGCCGGAGATGGCTGCGCGCGCATGCACCGATCAATACCACAGCCACAGCAGCTGTCCTCTTCAGCGCGTCAGCCTGCTCTGCCTTGAGACCCACTGAAAGATAATTGCGGGCGTGCACTGTGACATAACGTTATCGCTCAGTTAAAATATTAAAGTTACATTTCAATGTGTAAAATATTTTGTTTAGGACAAAGAAAATGTAGCGACATGGCCCCCACTCTACTCTACTATTAATTAGTTAACAGCATAGTCGTAGCGGTTAAGAAAAACAAAAATCATGAAAAAACTACAAGTACACTAGTAAAAAACTTACCAGGTATAATATCCAACAAACGTGATAAATTACGCAGATCATTTGTTTACTATTATCACTGCGTTGACGGGACACTGAACAAACACACAATAAAAGAAAGTCTGACACATTAAAGGGCCGAACAACTGTTTCCTATTTTTTAAAAAATTCCTTGATAGAGATGTGCTTCATTTTGATAGCAGTCTTTTCATCGAACTCCTTTATGCTCAAAAAGTTTGACATCATCTCATCACTTTCACCATCTCGCTGCAGCATCGATGCATAGACATCCCCAGCTTTGAGGACGTTTCTCGTCTTCGGGACATCGGCAATTTCATTTTCTCCCTCGACTTCTTCATCATTATGGAAATATCATAAGTCAGTATGAAGTTTTAAAAAATGTACGGGTCGTCAACAATTGTTTACAGAACCAAGCCTAATAATCGTAAAACCAAATCTAAAGCCAAAAAAACTGAGTGGGTCGTCAATATTCGTTTACAGAATCAAGCGTAGTTATCGTAACAAAATCGAAAGCCAAAAGAACTGCATGGGTCGTAAGTCGCGCAATAAAGACCTTATAATAGAGCAAACAGAGAGCGTGTAGCATATCTAATAGCAAGCGAGAGAACACTGGCATGTGAACAAAGGTGGAGAATGCCGAGCGCGCCAGGTATTCACGTGAGGGGAAAGGAAAATAAAGAGTACTGTTATGGCAGGCTTGCTGCGTGGAGTGGAGTACAGTACTCGCCACTAGAAACACAACACGGCGCACAAAAACCTATTTTTTGCCTATTTCCTTGAAATTAGAAATAAAAAAAATTAAAAAATCACGGTTTCCCAAAAAAGGGTCGTTATAGACATGTGGTCGTTGTAAAATGGGTCGTATAAAATGGGTCGTTATAAAGAGGTTTTACTGTATTTTCTTATCACGCAGAATCACACCACACTTAGTTTTAACTAAAACTTTGCTGAACTCGTCCTCTGCAAACAACATTCTTTCATCTATAGACAGTTTTGTTTTTTAGCAAGTTTTTTTTTCAGACCTGAATTTAATTCTATTAGTTCATGTACTTCTTCCCTGGTAATTAAAAATATTTTCAATTCTGAGAATCTTTTTTGCTATGCAATAAAGTTCTCTACTGTATGTGGCAGACGTCTGTGCTTGTCTTAACGCGGGAAAGCGGAGTAAGCGCCGCAAGGGAGGAAGAGAAGCGAGTGCAGGCTGGCCATGCTATCGGCTGTTACACAAACATCAGCTGCGATGGGCTTAGTTGTGAGCAAGGCACTGGAGGATAAAGAACAGCCAAAGTGGTACAGGAAGTATATCCACAGCAGAGAACGAGTAATTACTGTCCGCGCACCAGCACCGTGGCAGGTATGCAGTTTTCATCCGTAACGGTATAAACAAAACGAGGTAGATAGCATGTTGACGCACATACTAGTAGTAGTAATGTCTTAAGTTAGGAAATTTTTGTTACTTTGTACTGTAGTGTACATGACGTATAGGGTGAAAAATGCATACATGCCAGGGACAAAATGTTTGCGGGGGAGGGGCAGTGTGCAGTCTGCTATTCAGTGTTATATTGAAGAGGTAAAAATGGTTATCTTTGAGAACCACTTCAAAGGGCAACTGCAGGATCAGTTTCCTGAAATAAATCATATACTCTAACAATGTTATTCTCTTATGTCTCCGTTCACTGAAGGAAATATTCTTAACATATCCGTCAAGAAGTTTAAAGGACTACAATACAGACATAAAATGGAGTGCAATGAAATTTGCTGCAGTTGTAACATACTGCTAGTTCCTACAATATTGGTCATTCATGTTCAACTAAATATTTATTGGAGCAGTCACTGTTATATCTTTAACGTAAAATAATATCACTTTTGTCCGTTAAAAGCACATGTACATATTGCCATGAAACTTTCGTTCATTTACAATAATTGTATCTCGGAGACAGAATATTTAAGTTAAAGAGTCTATGTTACTTAATTTGGTGTAATTTGCCACCAAAGTTAGTACTGAACCAGTAAAACAAGAATACTAGAAGTTCTTTCTAAACTCAGTTTGTTGGCCGCTAAGCTGTGCAAAAAAGATAGTGTTATTGTATTTGAAAAAAATTATTTCTTACCATACATATGTCTTTCTTGTAATCTGTATAATGTTTGACTTTGCAGCTTTTTTTGCCTCGAAGTGCGAGGGCGCTTAAGTCGAATATTGCTCTCTCATCACTTGCTTAGTTGCCTCTATGCACAATTCACTCGAATAACATGCAGTGACATGCGTGACAGTGACTAAGCTGTTGTCCTGTATTTTTATGGTGCGCTAATGTAGATAAAAGTATAATGCAGATTTAAAAACTGCTCTGAAGTTTCTATGTACAAAATGAAGCAACTAAATCTTATTATAGGCTACACTTTATTTGTGCATGTTTTCTATACACATACAAATTATAGAGCTGAATCATTTAAAATTTTAAGACAACAGTGGTGCAAGTTTGTGTGATTCCGTTCAGGTGTAGGCCTACAATTTTGCAATGACAGCAAATTTCAGCACTTGCTTTTCTTAAAGGGAAATGTTATCCATAAACTAGTGCAGCAATGCTTATATGGTAAACATTTCCGTATATTTGCCCTTTGTTAAAGTAATTCTCAGAGTTATAAAAAACAGAAACTTTTTTTAACTAATTGAAATATAATTATTTTGTATTTCTACCTGTCTTTGTGTTATTTAAATATTGCTGTTATCTTACTTGCTACCACTATTAATTATGATGCAGAACATTTGTAAACTGAGCAATGCATATGTTGGCATAATAAAAAGTCACTGTCGTTTTTCAATTAAATGGCCGCAAGACAACGACCTAGATATATCTATCCTGATTTTCATAACCCACTTGCAGTTGTTTAGTCTCCCGAGTGAAATAAATAAGGTAGGCTACATCGAGTTTCAATAAGCTTAGAATTCGCACTGACCTTCCGAAAACTTTCAGTTATCCTAGCAAAATATATGCTTCAGTAGTATTACGGGAATGTTAATTATACAATTAGTTAATGCTATAGCTGTCACTGTAAACTATACAAACTTATTACTTTTTGGCAAAGTAATTCTGCTTTGCCTTTATTGTTCATAAATTGTGTAAATTATAATTTGTGAGGTAACTGTAGATGGGTCTATGGATGTGCTACCTGATTACTTTTGCACATAAAATAAATAAATTACATGTATTTTAAAATTTTAATTCAGGATTTTTTTTTATAAAATATGTTACTTTTATGATAAACTTTCGTAGGGAAACTAATTTATTATTATTTAATGATCTGCTATTGGATTGTAACACCGAAAGTATTTATCCACAAATGTTGTCTCTCTTTATCTTACATAATTTAAAATTGATGTTATAAAATACTTTTACGGCAAATACAGTATGTTTTCAGTTGTCGAATATAAAAAAACCTCTTTTAACAGTACACGCAACATGTAAACAAACTCTGCAGCACACATTGTCACATGTATGTTGCTATCTGTCATAGATAGAAAAATGTCCAGTATGCAGATTCGTTCCTTAATGCATTTGCTGATATTTGAGCCAGAATACCAAACGTTTTTAAGTGTGCACGTAATCAACTGGCCCGTTCTGTCCTCATGCTGCTACGGACCTGTCCGTGACGAGATGCAGCCTTGGGAGTACTAGGGGACTCGCATCCACAGATGTGTGCCGGTTATAATAAGTAAGCCATTCTTATAACCAACTGTTTGGTCTCTGATTCAAATCCAGCACACGTTTCACAACCACTATCCTCATCATTATTACGCATAATATTTTCTGTCTCATGTTACCAGTCAGAAATTATTTGTTTCTGTTTACGCTTAACTTTACAGATTTTCCTGTCACTAACTTTAGGTCCACTTATAGCTGTGCCTAAATTTAGATGTGGTACGGCTGACACTTTTTCTCCTTAATGGAAGACCTTGCAGTTCATTTTGTAAGTCACGTTCGTAGTCGTCTGCGAAATGTTCGGAGCAAACATGGCAATAGCTAGGATTCCAGTTTCCATCCCTTCGACAGCTATGGATCCATTGCTTCCAATGAATTGGTTCTGAAGGAAACATGTGGTACAATATTTTGTATCCCTAGCTTTTGGTTTTTGCCACGCTGCTGTTGCATGTAGCAACAGTACAGCACATTCCAGGCATTATAGGACATTTTTTACACCTTTCATTGTTAGTTAGGCACACCTTCAGAACAGTAATGGACATGACATACATTTTCTTTCCTATTGCCTGTCTCTGCTCTGAGAATGAAAATGGCTGTGAAAAATCTAGCAGTGTAAGAATGTTTACAAAATAACCTTTAAGTCTTGAAATGCCCCAATTTTTTATAAAGCCTCTGTAAAACAATTTTTGCCAAAATTATGGAAAATGTAATGCTTTCGTGCACTTATGGCCTTAAATCATTAACATTAATTTGCTGAATTTAAATGTCTGCGTTAATCAATAACATAAAAAAAAATTTCTTATATTTCAGTATAGCAATACAGAGTAGTTACTTGGGATCAAATACCTGACCTTTGTTTCTGAAATAGAATAACTGCAGAATTCATAGTGCAGTATCAAATATAATTTTTTTTACTACTAAACAAACACTTTTCCACTTGGACAAAATTAGTGAACACAACAACATTCACAATAGTTTTATGAATATTGCTTGCCTTTTACGTACATGTTTAGCTTTGTCCTGTTCTTCTCGGCTGGGCAGGGGTCTGGCTGTGACGTAACTTCCTCTATCCTTACTGCTCATTCTTCCACACTGGTAGGGGCAGAGGCTAACCTCTCTTACTTTCACCTTGGATTTAGGCAGGTTCCCACAGTGTTACGAATGGCCAGTGACCCTTGGCAACTAATCAGTGTGCCCATGGTGTTATCAATGTTTGTGCCCCAAGGTGTCCCACGGAAACACTTCTTGTAGGTCTGTGTTCGCATATTCTATGTCTACAAGCCTTGTAGCTGATGCGACAGCAATTATTTTTCTGTGTATAGTTTCAAATCATTGTCATGAATGCTGCTGTATCTTCAAATAGCGCATTCAGTAGGTGTTTGCAGTTAGACTACTGTAGGTACCACAGATATTGACAGTTTTCTTAGATTGCACATGGAAAATGCTGCTTCGTCAGTGGTGTCGTCTAGTAGTTCAATATGTAATTTTTAAATTTTTTGTTAGCGTTTATCTTTACTTACTGGTACTAATTATTATCCACTATGGTCATTCACTATTTAATTATAACTTAACCATTTGATAGAGAGTACCATGAAGTATGTTTTGTTTTACAGACAATACTACAGAGAAGAAAGCAGAGAAGAAATCAGTAAAGAAAAGTAGTAAACTGCAACTGTCTGAAGAAATTGTGAAGGCTTTAGAGAGTGAGTTTTTGAAACATCCAGCTCCTTCAACAAAAGTGAAGAAAAATTTAGCTAAGAAGCTTAAATTAGAGGAAAAAGTTATTAGAAGTTGGTTTGCTGCCAGAAGAAAAAAAATAAGAGCCAGAATGCAGCCTTTGGTGGGAGAAGTGCCGGTAGGAGAAGCGGTGCCGGCCGTGAGCGTGAAGGAGGAAGCACCGTCCTACAACAATTTAGGTTGAGTGTTGTAGTGATTAAAAGTGCTCTCATATGGTGAAGCTGCTGCTCCTCTGCAAGCTGAGTTCTTGAACAGTAGTACAGTAACACTCATCAAGTAAGCAGTGTTCGTTTGTCTCAAGCTAGCCACTGGCAACTGTCAACAGTGGCATCTTCTGGACTCCTTACTGTCACATTGCTTCAGTCTTTCTTGTCAATCTTGTGTCCAGTGTACTGTGTATTTAATTGTTTTATGTGATGGTTTTCATTATTATTTACGTTGCAATTCCCATTGTACTCTAGTGGTCAGGTGGGCTGGTGTATTCTTTAACTTGATGATCATTACAATAGTTACAGATAACTATCTTGACATGGTATTCAACAGGCATTTTCTATATCGTTGTCTTTATTTAGGGAGTAAATTGGAAAATAGTATGAGCTCTGTTCTTAAGTACAGTATCTGTTTATATGTATCTTTACTGGTATTAAAGTGTGTGTGTGTGCACTACTTTGTCAGTTAGTATCAACTAAGTATTAAGTTTGTTTCATACATATTAGAATTACGTGTAATGTTGTTTCAGAAAATGATGTAGTGTCTGTAAATCATGTTTTCACACAGATATAGTTCTGCTGACCATCATGAGATAGCAGCGCTTAAGTTGTATCAATGTTGTTTGGATACTTCTTAGCATTGTGATTATAACATTATGAAAATTGAAAACAAAATCACAAAAGCCTTTAGTAATTGCTGGAAAATTTAAGAGCATATATTTTCTTTACTTCTTAATTTTCATATGTTCATATTTTAAGAAGAGGTTATGGGCAGAACATTACCATCTTACGGTTGCCATTTTTTGTATAGTTTTGTTCTTAAAGACAGTATGTAGATCAGTAATATTATGAAGAGAGTCTCAAGGCCTCTGAAAGATACTTACGTTGCCATAGTGAGTTGAAGAGTAGCAATTTTGCTTAATAAAACTAGTGGTAAATGTCTTGAAAAGTACATAAAAAATGTTGCAGAGTATGCCCCCTCCACTTTTTTTAATCCTGGGTGCTTTTGCTCCTCATTAATATAATTCTCCTTTTTGTTTGATCACAAGCAGTTTCTTTTTGTATTGTGTAGAAATATTTTGGATACCCGAGAGAAGACTACTTTTTTTGTCTACCAATACAATAATTTATGGTAACTCAGTACCAATTTAGGATAGCATTGTACCACACATTTTCTTTCATGAAATGTTTTTGTTACTTGTAATTATGATGCTTATTTCACTTTAGTACATTTTTTAATTTAAAACACGTGTTTACTAAATAGTTTTGCTTTCATTTGAAATTAAATTAGGCTAGTCATACAAAGTTGCTTTGACTTTAACTAAGTTACCTGTTTCATTTACAGTGTTATCAGTTTTCAAGAAGTCTGTTTTGTAGGTTGGATTTATTGTGGTAATATTGTATTTCTATTTTTGGTGAAGTTTCACATAACTTTACATTAAAGTTTATTTGGATTTATTTTATGTGACTCTTTGAAAGGTGTCAGATATATATATATTTTTTTTTGTGAGTGAATGTGTATTGGCATTGAGTGTTGCGGAATTGTTTTGTAAGCACAAGGTAAGGTAGAATTGCCTGATCATAGTTGTAAGTCTGTCAAATGCACCATTTTTATTAGTGACTTTGTGCTGGATATTTGCGTTGTTATAATGTTGTCGATAGTGTGTGCGGGTGTGTATGTTGTGCAACCTGTTAGTGTGTGTTTGTGTGGTTGTGTGTGTGCGCAAGGAGATTAATACACCACACTTGTCACAGGTGGGAACAGTTAAACTTTTTGCTAAGGCACATTAGATGTACATTTCCCACTGTGTCTGTCTGTGATTGAGTTGTGATGTGGCAGGTATAGTGGTCACACTGCAGGCTGGTATGGTCTGTATAGGTTATTTTGACATTTCTTTTGTGAGAAAATGTGAGAAAAGTATCTGTAATTAGGATTGCAGAGACCTTGTTTTTCCGTGAAGTCAGAATGTTTTAAAGGTTATCACAATGGAGCTGCCAGGCATGTTCCTCAAAAGAGAATTGTCAGAATCCTGAAAACTTACACTGTATAAGTGTGCTGT
This sequence comes from Medauroidea extradentata, assembly GCA_003012365.1. NCBI lineage: Eukaryota > Metazoa > Arthropoda > Insecta > Phasmatodea > Phasmatidae > Medauroidea > Medauroidea extradentata. The sequence goes on from PNEQ01125060.1 coordinate 18,331, forward strand.
GTGATTGGCTGTTGTCTGTAAGGCTTGTGTATGTGGAGGGGAGAAACACATTCCATTGGTGGGTTCTCACATGAAGTTCTCATGCACAGGTTATACACACATTGCGTATGTAACTTGTTAAATGCTGCCAGGCAGCTGTTTTGTGATGCTAGATGAAGGTGGTCGGTAAGACTTTAATTGCTTACCAGAGTGGGCAATCACAGCATCAAGTCGACCGTCATTATTCCATAAATAATGGAAGAAGCTATTGACTCGGTCATTCTTTTTTACAACACCAATTTTTTGTTGGGTGATTTCTGTACAACTGTACTTAGAACTCACATTTTTTTTAACCTATGTAATTATTTGCAAGAATAGAGCTGTCTTGTGGTTGGGTCGTTTTATCGTCATGCAGGAGAAGTTTGTGATGAGTTTTATTTGTGTGAGCTGCATTTAAAAGCTGGGTGTTTTTAAGTTAGTAAAACAGAATTGAATTGTTATAGCCTTAGTACATACAGTACATGAAGAAAGGGTTAATACCCTGTCAGCACTTAACTCTACTCCTTAATTTTCAAATAACATAATGCGCCTGTCATACCTACTGTGACGTGGTGGCTTCTGTAGTACGTGTTGTCCCTGTTCGTTGGCGCTAAGATGTAGCGGGTTGGCTGTCTGTAGCCCCTGTTAGCGGCTCAAAGATGTAGCGGGGCGTTGTCTGTATGGTGATTTGTTGTTGGTGTCCCTATCACTAGACGTGACGAGTGCGATGTTCGCACTAGTCTGCATGACATGTTCTTTTGTTTATCCACACAGCACTTGAGGTCATGTAGCCTGGTGTGCTCTGGGTAGCTCAATTTGTTTAAATTATTTGCAGGGTTAAACAACCATTGTGATTTCACTAATTAAAACTTACTTACTACGGCAACTGTTGGTTTATTTTCAATACCACTTTTTACATTTTTTATTCGTGATGTTTCTACAGAATGGCGGTTCTGTACCAAACACAAATAAAACAGTCAGATGTCCAGCGTTGCCATGTCCGGCTTCGATTTAACACACAAAAAGTAAATACTAAACACCCGTCCGTTGCCTGAGATTTTATTATTCGTTAATGGAAAACTGTGATAAATGCTTAAAACTGTGCAGGTTATTCAGATATATTGTGTTGCTGAAATTAGTTATGTAAGTTTGTTATTTACATAAAATATGTCTTCTGGTTCACTTTAGTTGTACCAAATAAGTATATAAAAGTAAAAGCAATAAATATATATAAAAAAAATAAACCACTTTAAAGTTTTATTTTCCGAAGCAGCACGAGTATTAGACATGATATTTTGTAGGTTTGATTATTAGACATGATATTTTGTAGATGGTTATAAATATTTTTAGTCTTTACAAGCACATAGATTCTCATTCGGGTGCACTCTGTAAAGTTCTTCATTATTATTTTATGTATTACTGCATGTTCAAGAAAATAAAACTATAGTTTTGTAAATTGATAACATTTCATTTCAGAGGTTATGTGCTTCTGAAGTTGGAACCCTCTAAATAGTTCTTACAATGTAACTTAAAATGTATTTTGTTCAAGTAATATGAGAACAAAACTATTTTTTTTACAATCATAGTAAATTCATGATCCGAATGATTGGTTCAAGTGTGTGTGCGTTTGGGAAACTTCATGGTGTAGTCCCTCTTGTTGGAGTGAGGCATATTTGGGTGATGTAACGTTGGCCGGTTCTAGGGAACATACAAGTCATAGATTCAGAATTTCAACTAAAGCTCAATTATTCTTGTACATCTGTTCTATCACGTTGAGATAATAGCGTATCATCAACACCTTTGTAGCTATAAGCATTGATGGTTACCTATATCAGCGCAAGACACTTAGATGTTAAGTGCTTACCAAAATCTCTTCACTTTTCACTTCTAGGGCTATAATAATGGGACTTTTTGAAAAGTATAAGAGTAAAATTGCAAGCATATGTCATTGGGTGACTGTGTTTTTTGATAACAATGAAGTTCTGTTGCACATTCACATCACATAGGGTATACTTTTTTTCCTCAAAGTATTAGTGTTTAATTAATATTTCTCTTAATTCAGAAAAGGAAATACAGTACATACTTAGAGTGTAACTTAACCCTCTCTGTGATACCTACAAATGTTTTATGTTATATTGTGTTCAAAGTAAAATGTTTTAACAGCGTATTTAATGTGTGGGTGTTGCAGTAGTAAAGGTACACAAATAAATTGCAACCTAAAATTAATAAATGCGAATATTTGTTTTCTGAACCCTGATATCTGATAAATAGAAAAAGGTTTTGTGGGTTTGGTAATTATTTTTAAACATTGGTAAATATGTAGCACTGCAGTATAAAATACAGTACAATACAAACATAGTATGTAGTGTTAGTGGAAGTTTAACAGTGTCATTTTTGGAAATTCTTTATGTAAATCTAACTTATAAGTCATAGGAATAATTTTAATGTGTTTTATCTTGAGGGGAATTTCATGTGTAGTAGTATTAGGTATGTATTTCTTTTGGTGATTAATAAAATATAAGAAAGAACTGTGTTGTTTAATTAAACATGTCCAAGTCTGATTTTTGTTGGAACTCTTGGGAGCTGTTGTTCTCAGCAGGTGGATTATCTGAGGTAGCTCATTCCCATTTGACATCTGCACTGGTTACTGTTACTCATGGACTTGAATGACGTGGCTGCTTTGCCATCTGTAAGCTGGAATACACAACGGAGAAACTGTTGTGTTAGCAAATGGACTATATATAGTACGTACAGTCTTAATGTGTGTAGTTGAAACATCGAGAAAATGTTATAATTGCTGCACACTTGGCACTGACCAATGTTTCCTCTGCAATTTCAGCATTATTTTTTCTCAGGTTAGATAATGTTGCCAGTCAGATACCATTTTAGTGACTTAATTTTTCAAGAGAAATACTCTGTATTGTGATGATCACCTCTGAATATTCACTCCACACTGTTAACATTGATATTCACTCCACACTATTAACATGGATATTCACTCCACACTGTTAACATGATCTGCCTAATTTGTAAATTATATATTTAGTTTTGGAGATAAATGTGAGCAATACAACTCATGGAGGCTGCCGCCTACATCTTGCTAAAAGCAGCGGCAGCAAGGTGATGCCTAGATGATCTACTAGTAGTACTACAGTAGTTCCTCTCACCACAGTGTGGACCTCGCTGTAGTTGGACAGTGTGAAAAAGAAGACGAGAAGAGAGGATCATATCATAGTTTGACTTGTTGAGAACCATGCAACTTGATCGCAACCGTTGTTATTTGCCAATGTCTCACCTCTGTGTGACATTTAGTTGTAACCTTATCATTTTATGACTAAGGCCTAAGATTTAGATCAAGGGGTATTGTAAATACCTGTATTTTTTTAAATATTCTGCACCAAAATCTTCACGCCTAAAAAGAACCACGATAACACTCATTTTTGCTAGCAAGAATATACCATTTAAAGATTGGAGGACCAGACAAGTGTAGTGTTCTTTTATAACCCTAAGCAGAAATCACTCGTGCATGTTGAGCAGTATTGAATAAACATCTATCGCACATCACTGGGCGGCATTGGCAGGCTACCAGTCACCGTAGTGCAATATAAAACACTGACCTGAAATTAAGGGTTTTAAGCTAATGGTAAGTTAGTCTCTTTCACCTTACTTTTATGTATGAGGTTTGTGTAAAAATTTCTTGCGCAATTACTTTACTATGAACAACATGCACCATAGATTGAGTAATGTATATCTTTAAAAAGTTGTTTTTATGTTTGAAAAAAGAGAAAATTTTAAGTGTGCTATTTTTGATCTTAATTGTGCAATTCTGTATTTCATTTTTGCTACAGTAATGGTAGGTGATAGATGATATTTACAATTTCTAAATTTGTCCTTACTCAAAAATTAATAAAAAAAAGTTTCTGTTTATAAGTCAGAATATTACTACAAATTATTAATTCATCATTGGTACAAAAATAACTTAAAACCTATATCAGGAACTTAAAACATAATATCAGTGTCCTGTATCCGCTTAAAGGAAGGTTCAGTTTAGATGACTGCAATATATTAAAATTGGCTGATATTTCGTATCAGACATCAGTATCTGCGCAGCACTAGACTAGTACATAATACCGGGACATATGCATATTATATAAAGGTGGTTTCCAGTACGTGTGAGCTCAGCTTCACACACTATTCAGTATGCTATTACATGTGTAAGCATATCGATAACAATGGTATCTATATAGTGAAGTGAAAATGACCACAATTCATCTGATTCATAAAAATCTGTTTTCCCACAACTTCAAATGTAGTGAAATTTTGTTAAAAAGTTAATTTTTTTTTGTAAACTCAGAAATTGTTCACGATCACATTTCTTTAGTTATATTTAGCCAGTGGCTGAAAGGTGGAAGGAGCAAGTTTAAAGTAGTATACTTCTTGTAATGTTTTTTATCCTGTAGCTTAGCTACGCTCTTGTCTTTGAAGTCTCAACTGAAATGAGCACACTACTTTTACGCGTCTCATGCTGTGGAATGATATTGTAAATGGACCACTTAATTTCTCTAGACTCAAGTATGTCATTGCTACTCTCACACTGGGTTGTGTATACAAACCACATACGTATACAAACATATATTTAGAGACTCTTGTCCTCTCTTTAATTTAGCTCACCTATTCATCCTTTTTTGTGTATGTTATTGTATGTGCATGTGTGGACATGTACATGTGTGGATATGTGCATCTGTGGACGTGTGCATGTGTGGATATGTACATGTGTGGACATTTGCATGTGTGGATTCGTACATGTGTGGACATTTGCATGTGTGGATACGTACATGTGTGGACATGTGCATGTATGTGCATGCATGGATATACACATGCATACACACACAAACACACACTTTCCCCTCCACCACCTTCTCCAAATTGTTTTGATTGTTAAAAATTCAGCATGGATAACATTTCAGTTCACAGATTTTTAAAAATAGTTTTGAAGTCATTCATTGGTCATAAATCATGATGGAATTGGAATAAATTGGCTTATGTTCATGCACTAATGACTTCAATGCCAAGAGTCAAAGTATGAGTTAGCGGCTGTCATGCAAACTTTAATAGTTTCAGGCCAGTAGCCTAATTGTGAGTCTGTGTTTGCACAAACTTTAGTTCCAAGCAAAGAACGTAACTGTTTTCTTTCAGGTGGACACAATTATTTCGTTACAATTTCTTTGACAGTGCCTTCTGTTAATCTGGTTCATTAATTTTTTTATAGAAAGGGAATGGCTATGGCTCAAAGCTCCCAGCTTAAAGATCAAATTTAACATAACAATAACCACAATGAAATATACAAAGCATACAGCAGTCATATGCAAAATAATAAAGCATAATCCAGAATATTCTTGAAAAGTGAAATGGTACAAACATACAATAGCACAGCAACTCACAACACCAATATCAACAATCTGAACTATCAGGGACGATGGTTACTGAAGAAATTGAAAAGTGTTTTCTCCCACTAATGAATGCATTTCTGTATAACTGCATCAGTCATATGTGTGTGTTTGCATGTGTGCATGCATGTGAATGAGTGGGTTAGTTGCCAGACACACTGTTCCTAAGTCTTCCATGTCATCTGCCAGGTTTTGAATTAAAATGTATGTGTTCTACGTGAGTATTTACAGTAATGCAACATATGTAATATTGGCGAGAACCTTAAAAATACTGTCTAGTCTTTTTTATTAAGTTTGCTCATTTCACAATATTACTCAGAAAGGTTTCAAGGTAATGTATACCTTGAAGATTACATCTACCCTTGATTAACTTGGTTACCACATGATACTGGTTGGCACAAAATATGCCTTGTAATTTTTTTTTAATTTGCTGTTGTAATAACTATAGTTTTTTGTTGTTATATGAGAATTTTAACAATGTGCATGTGTGTGTAGTTTTATTGAAGCAGTTAATGTTACTACTAGTAACTGAGGCAAACTGTTTATAGAGGAACTCAGTTTGTAGAATTACCTTATTGAATGCAGAAATATTTTTAAGGGCCTACAATCTTCTTTTATTTTTAGTTGTGTTACACCATAAATGAGGAAGATAATGTGTAGCAACGTATCTGTAAAAATAGATGTTACGGTTGTGTATATTTTTTGGTGTTTACTGTATCAGTGTGTTGTATTTCTACCTGGTGCTGATGTAACATAGGTTATGTTAGCACAAAACACAATTTAGACTTAGACCCGCGCCATGTCGTGCTCTGCCATGTTCAAGTTAATTTGAACCAATAAGAAATAGCGTGATTTGTAACAAAATTAATTTTTGTTAAACTTATGTTTAATGTGTCTCATAGTTTTATTTTAAAATTTAAACCATGATCATTAAAATTCCAAACATCCTCTGTAATTGTTGGTCAGTTAATTTTTTTTTATTGAGAACCTCGTGACTTTTTCAATTGGAATATTGGCAGGTATGATGGCATTTTAATATTTCCGGCAAACTCAAAGTAAGATAATTTGCAGGGAAGCAGAGTTTTGTAGTATGAACTAGCTACTTTCTTTCAAGTGAACTGTTCCTGGAGTTAAGTTCCTTTCTTTTAAATTAACTTTTACTGAAATTTAGCCCCTTTTTTTCTAAGAATTTAATGTGAACTAAGCTTCAAAATCAAAGGAGTTTTCCTTGCTTTCCATTTAACTATATAATTAATGTAACATAATAATTGAATACGAATGGGGAAGGGCTAAAAACAGGACTTTCCTGTTTAGAATGGGATAAATGACCAGCCTGCATGTTTAACTGAAATATTTTAACATGTTTGTTGCAGGTCATTTCGACCCATATATGTGAAGTTGCTAAGTTAGTGTAATGTTCTGTAATTTCTTTAATTCAGTACCAAATTATTGTATAATTTTGAACACTGAACAGTGCCAGGCAAAAATGTTTCAGTCAGTTGCAAGTTTTCATGTTCTAGTCTTTTAAAAGCTGCAAGCAGTGACCATGTTAGTAACATGTGGCTTAGTCTCTCAAAAGTTATGGGGCTTTGACCATTATCTGAGAGGTGGAATCGAAATGTACTGGAGGAAGAAGTGTGGTGGACGTTAAAATACAGCTCACCTTGCTTGTTCAACAACTGGGTTAGTACATCAAAACTTAAACAATGTAAATAGTAGTGAAATTTGCATACGTGCATACTGATAGCTATCTGAATTACATAGCTAATAAATTACATAATTAGTGCTGAATATAATATGTCAGCTATAGGGTATGTGCAGGTTGTTCAGGAAAGGCTATCAACACAGCATGCAATAAGACTTTGTGCACACGAGTTGGTTTCTGTGTTTATGCGTTAGTGGTTTTTGTGCATTAGCTGTGCCGTAGTGTGGTAGGGAAAGCTATTTTTCTTATATAATTGCTAAAAATGTTTCCAATGCATTTATCTATGAAAAGAAGACACATTTCAAACTGTGTCCCTATGGTTTTAAAATCTTTCAACTAATTAAAAACACGATTACTACTCGAAAGTTCTAATAGTGACTTTTACACGTTATTGTAGCTGAGAAAATATCAGCCGTAATTGTTAAATAAAATCATAGAAACCTGCATTGAACTTTACCACATACTTTCTACAAATAAAATAACAGGGTCATCGCTTGAAGTCCCATTGGAAAACATATTCTACGAAAACGTTACACGCTAGTCTAGTCCTTCGCGCCTAGAGGTGATGAAGTGTTTGAAGGATGTTTTACGTTCAACTTATTGCCTTCCCCGTTTCCGTGCCTCAAAGATAAAAAAAGTGCTAGTGTGCACTCAACTCTTAAACGCGTTTGGTTACTGGCAGCGACAACTTTTTTGTTCTGAGTTACGTTTAGTTGCATGAATGCTTTAGTAAAATTTCATACTGGGAACAGAGGGAAACATTATACTGTGTATGTTGATCCTAATATAGTGAGGTGAGTGTATCCCTCCCTTTCAGTGCACTACCCTGTGCCTTTGTAAAGTGGAAAAAATACAGTCTCTGAAATTGTTGCATCTACAGTAAATTATTCATGTCTAAATTTGGTAGACCGGTGTTGTTACTTGAGCTTTTATAAGAGGTCACTAACCTACGCAGATGGGCTGACAAATGTAGACATTTTCTATGCCAGGTGCGTAGTTGATCCCTTGCTCTTTGACTTGTTTCTTCAGTTTTACTCGAGTGGCTTGGTCAACAGCGAGGCATCCAGTGAAGTTAAATGCTTAATTTCTTCCACGTTATAAGCACCGAACACTTGTGATGCCCATTACAGTCTTAACAGACTCGGTGCCAAATGTGTGCTGTTGGTCTCTTGTAATAGAATAGCAATGTTGGTGTAAGTTGTTGTTGGTGATACCAATGAGAATGTCATATCCAACTTGTCACTCACGAGGACGCTTTTCCAAGGGCTTGTACCTGTATCACATTTTAGTGTTTGCATGGATCATGTTTAGCAAAAATACTTGCATGCATAACCTCTGGTAGCCAAATTTGCATTATTATTGATAATTAGTAGCTTGCCTTTAAAGAATATTGTAAAATTTCACGCCATCCCATAATTACTGGCTTATAGTTCAGAAGTCTGCCTTTAGTGGTGTAGTGTCCTGCTCTCTCTGGCTCATTACCCACTCAAAATTAATTTTTTTGGGGGCCACAGTAGTTGCAATGGTTAGATTGCTCCTATTCCTCCAAGGCGATCCCAGTTTCATTCCCGGCAAGGTTGATAGCTAAATTTATGCATGTGGGAAATGTGGTGGGTTTTGCCACTAGTTGGCATGTTATCTTGGGGTAGTCCCGCTTCACTGAATCTTTGAATTCTATCGCTTCTCCATCGTAGGGCTTAATTTAATGTAAAAACTTAAGAGTTTGGTAGATGCCTATAGGCACCCAGTCAGAAGTGTACTCTTGGGGTGTGATGCACTGCCCTCTGATACCCTCTAAATACGCTTTTTAGTTAGCATTTTTTTTTTTTTGCATATTAATTTATTTGAAGAATGAACATGTAGGTGTGACTCAGTATATCAGGTGGCGAGAAATGTTACTGGTTAATTAATTGAAGTTATTGTTTTCCACACAGACTTATCTTTCTGTCTAGTTCGCTACTCTTCCATACAGTGGTGAGCATTTTATTGTGTATTTGGTTTCTTCCGGGAAAGTTTTATTTTCGTCTATAAATTGCATAGAGGTTTACGATTGTAAATGGTTAACATTTTGGCTATCAACATATATGTACAATGACATCCTACCATGGGCATGATGACGCATTGAATTGTTCAAAATTAGTTTTTGGAATTATTTACGTAACTTAAAGGAGCTATATTTGTGAGTATAAACATTAGTATTATCTGGGAACCAGGTGTGGCTAAGACCTGGAGAAAAATGTGGTGAAAAGTTGTCAAGCTTAGCCAGAATGTGCAACACACCTAAAATTTGGCACAGTTCTACCAGAAATAAATGCAAATGCTTTGCCGACACATAAGTAAACACATCATCAGATGTTGATTGCCCATTATCACAAATCAGAATGTGAGAGGATGATAAGAAATGCATAAGATAGATATATGTGTCATTAAAAATATTTTTAAAGAGACTTCTGTTATCAAAAAAAAATATATATATATATATATATATATATATATATATATATAAATAAATAACGGATAATTAATACGAACTTTAAATCTCCATTGTAGCCATTGGTGTCTGCCTATGATAAGTTTGAGTGTGCACTTCCTAGGCAGTGAAATCAGTTTGACAAATGTGGCGTATTATAGTTTTTAATGCGCTTTAATCTGCTTTTATTGTCTTGTATTAAAACAAGAGTTAATTATAAAATAAGATTTTCGTTTCATGTGAAGCAGTTTTATATATAAAGCTATATAGCATTTAAGGATATACACTGTTGCAGTCCATAAGGGGTACAATGAGAGATTGTTGGACAATGCCCGCCGTCTCCAGTGCTCACGTAGGATGACAGAGTAATTAAAATATGTTGGTGGTATGCAACATGTTTAGGCTATCAGTCTGGCTACAGACCATGGACCACGTGTTGCTGACCACAGCAAGACCACTACCCAGATGCCTGTACTTTGTTAGCGAGCCTCACCTCCTCTCTTAATGTGTGTGCAGCAGTTGAGTGTAGGTGGTGAGTGAAGGCATGCTCAGAATGGCCAGACAACCACTTTTTTTTGCACATGTTTTCCCTAACCGCAGATTTATAAGTGGGTGCACGAGCGATGCTGCGGTACATGATCGCTATCACTTGGTAGAGATGATGTCTCCTGAGAAAGAATGTTTTTTTCACATGGAACGAGCAGGGATTGTACAGTAGTGTAGGTGTGCACACCTACGGATTAGAAAATAGAGTAGTAGAAATGGTTGAGTTCAGGATCAGGGCCTGTCTTTGGCTGCGTAGAAGCCATTGATTGTAAGGAAGGCTGACAGTGGGAGCACACTATTGTTGGAATAAACTGACTGCTTGAGACTAATACGTAATAGGCTACTGCATTTTGCATGGTAGGTCAGGCTGCCAACGTCAGTCACACTCGCCTCTCTTTTGGAAGCATTTTTAGCAAATAAAGGGAGAAGCAATAACGGGACAACTAATCATGGGGGTAGACTCCTGATGTGGCTGGACGCCATGTGGGTCCCATTTTCCCAGCTGGTCCTGTCATAGTGGCTGTGTCCAATTAAACATGGGTCTTGCTGGGTCAGACTTTGTTGAGCATTTGAGCCTCGCTCAGTTCTGGTCCTGTGTGGGTCTTATCTGGCCTGGTTGTGTTCTTGTGGTTGTGGGCTGTGAGGTACCAGTTTTGTGCCGGTGTGGCAAGGAGGGTTTGTCGGGTTCGACCACCGATGCCCATCGAGGCAGACGGGTATCGTAAAGTGAGGTTACTTTGCACCCTCATTAGTAATTTCGCATCATCAAATTAATTTTGTTCTATATAAAAATTGCAAGGCATTCTTCATTCCAAAAGTATTGTTTATTACTTAAGAAGATGAGAATTGTGAACAATTCATCAATTTGAGATTCTGCAAACATTTACTTATAACAGAAATATATGTTGCAAAGTAAACTTACAGTGTAGTGAGCACCCTGCTATTTCCACTCACCCTAGAGTTGCTGTATAATCCTGGAAGGAGACTAGGACCTATAGAACCCCAAATACCTCGACCCCTGCTGATTGACACAAAATAGGGATGCTGGATTTATGCAGCACCTGGGCTCTGAAAGCAAGATTGTCCTAAGCTTACAAAGGTTGTCGAGAAACCAAACCTGCCTGGTAACAACATGAATAACGGAGAAACCGTGCTGGTAAACTCTGAATCCAAGAGTTCAAGGGACCCAGTTCATCCTGTGGCACTGCAAAAGGTATCTAAGAACCAAATGTTAGAATGCCTCTCTGTCATTTAGGGACAGGTGAAGCAGTTGACAACGCCACAGGAATACTGGTTGAAGTAGAACGGTGGGAATTCTGAGAGCTGAATGATTCTGCTTCAGTGGCCAAGTTTTTGTACTTACCTAGGTTGATGGAGGAAGAAGAGTGGCAGAGAATTGAATCTGAAGCTCTAGAGATATTCTTTACGACTCCAGATACTAGACCGCAGACAGAAGGTCGAATTAACATGACACAATAAATTGGAAGAAAATTCAGTGAAAAAACAGTGGTCATCACCAAAGACATTGAGAAAGTGATGATTTTGGGAACACCATGACTGATGCAAAAATAATGCATGTTAGAATTCCTTAAAAAACTTGCGTTTTATGTGAGCCAAGGAGAGAATCACTGTGCCCTGGATATTAGCACCTTGAGAAAAGTTAATAGGGGAACCGTTGAGCATTAACATGAAGACAAAGAGCAATTCAGGAAGTACCTACTATAACATACTGGGGCTTCATGAGGCAAGAGCTGTTGAGGCAGAGTCAGAGTATTCAGCACTTAATTTTCCTAAACAACACCAAGTTGGTGTGAGCCAGACAGGGAAGAACCACACTTGAAAAGTTCCGTGTGATAGATGAACAGGTGGAAGATGATAAGTTTCAGCAGAGCCCTCTGCCCTCTGTTTCAGCAATAAATGTGTAGTTCAAGCTCCGTGGGTTCATGAAACTGGGCTCAAACTGAATAATACTGACAGCGAACTTGGAGACAACATCTGTTTATTGCTACCTCGGCACCACACAATCTTCACATTGGAATCAAATAATAGCACCTTGCAGTCTACTTAATCTTTCGACATGTGGTTGCCACAATGCAGCAAGAACTTAAAAAGAGAAGCACCCTTCACTACCTCACATCCTAATGACCTCAGATGTGAGCAAAAAATAATTTAAAAAAAGTAAAGATGTGCAGAAAACAGGTTACGATAGAATTAAGACCACGGGTACTGCCCGGGTGTGCTAAGTTTCCACTCCATCCTTTACTTCATTACAAAACTGGGCCGTAGCCCTCATTCATGTCTTTACTCAGTGACTGCTTGAAATTAGCTCAGTGCAAAATGGCAGTGAGGGATGCCACCTTGTCACCGAACAGTAGGAAAGTAATTTCACTGATGTCAGCACAAACTCATGAAAATACACACTCAAACCTACGATCCTTCTGGAACCTATTTGACCAAAATATGTAGAAACTAACAAAAAACAAAATATAGAAGGATTGTGTCTTGGCTAAAAAGCAGTTAAGTATATAAATCTAAAAATTCTAAATACGTAGTAAAATTAAAAAAGTACTGTTACTGCAAAATGCTTATCCCCATTAAATACAACAAAAGCAATTAGGCCTACACAGAGCCATCGACAGAATTTCCAGGTCCTATGCAAGTAAGTCTTTGGGGCTCCTTCCCTTATCCCAAATCCACTTTTTCTTTTGTATTTTCGTTTTCTAAGTTACAATTGATGTATGTATTTCCAAATTAACTGCCTGAATGCAAGGTTAGTGGTATAAACATTGTTTTGTAGTGAATTAACTGGTTTTTTTCTTGTAGTAATATATCTGACCAGCATGGTGTCTGTGTTTGTCCTGAGCCCTCATGCATTAGCCTCCCTCTGCCCTCACCCCTTTCAACGGCCCTGCCCACATCAATTCTCAGCAAAACCATTTCTCAACATATGACAAGTGTGCAAAATAAAGGAAACAATAAATACTAAGCAGTGTGCCCTTTTATGCAGCATTACAACTCCCTCAAGTCCTTGGAAAAATCTTGAAAGTTTTTTCTCAAGGAGTTCTGCTACGTAGTGTACTCTGGGAAAAAATACATAAATAACACATCTGCATACACAAAACAATTAAATAATAACGGTAAAAAAAGAATATGACACAAAATTAAACATATAACTGTGCAACCTACTATAAACTAGTTGATACATAAATAACGTAAAAGAAGCAGGTGAAAGGTCAAATACTAGCGTCATACACATGTGCAAGGACCCTAAGAGTTGGCAGTGACCAGGAACTCCTTCTGGTTGCACTAACCAAGACTCTACATGCCATTTTCAGGACCAGGAAATACTTCTGATAAGTCGAAGGGGCACTCCAGGTACAAAACACACATATAAACTTTGAACCATTTTACCAAAACAAAAATCAAAGTAGGTAAAACACAGTAATACTACTATACCAGTAAATACGTGTTAATGTAGTTAGAACCACAGTGTATTGGTAGGGTTGGTAACCATGTGTGTTGTGGCATTCCTGTCAGTATTGCATGAGTTGTGAAATAGTTGTCAGTGATGGATATAGCCTAGCTTTTGTTTAATTGTAAGATGCTGTGGTTGAATAAATGAGTAGATATGTACTATGGAACCGCGTAAACACCTACACTTTGCTGATGTCCTGACTCGTTCTTGCCTGAAAGAAACGGGTGAGGATACAGAGAGACTTGAAATGGTGCACTTAGTAAGTATTTATCTTCCTTTAACTTGGCAAAACAATAGCAGTTTCTAGAGGAAACTTTTAAAAGATGATGCACTTATGTGCAGACAATTTAGAAGTGTTCTGTCATGATTATCTCCATTGTGTATTTTATTTCTTGCATTCGGTATACATTTGTCCCATGTTGAACAGTCTGTCATAAATGGACTACGGACTATTCAGGGTAAATGGTTACCCTGAGTACCAGTGACAGCTAATGTGGCATTTCCTTCTTATGAATGTTAAAAGTACCATGACATATAATGACTTTTAGGACTGTACTGTTGGTTTGTATACCGACATACGTTACCAGTGTTGTTGGACGTGTTTCCAATTCTCTTTGGCACCTCGTTGAGGCAATATACTGTACTATTGGTGCGTAGTGCCACATTGTAGAGCAGTACAGTACCATTCCACTTCAGGACACTACACGAGGTTAGTTGAGTCTTTGGTCATGTTTCCGACTCTCTCAGTCCCCGTTGAACGAAACCTGGACACTGGCCATGTTTTCGACTCTCTCGGTCCCTGTTGAACAAAACCTTGAAACAGTCTGTTTCTCTTTCCCACACTCTTGGTGATAGACCAGATAGTACTTCGGGTTAATTCACAGTAATAAATATTGAGTACGAGTTATATTAAGTCCATATTTATTGAAGAAACTGTGTCATTATCTACACATCATTCCATAGCAATGGCCTGAAAGTGGTGTCGTTAAGTTAAAAAACAGTACAACAAAACTTTGCAGCTTCACATTATAAAGATGAGGACACCGTCTTCCCCAACACTCGACTGGCCTCTATACACTGGTGAAAATAATTTAAAAGGAAAAGGAACTAAAGTTTATAAATGTCCAAAACAGATTATATAGAACTAGTACCACGAGCTCTACTGGTGCAAGTTAAATTCGCTACACTCAATTTTTGTTTTACAAGCTCGTGCTGCGACCTAACTTTCCAAAGCTTTGGCACGAAACTACACATTGTCTTTGTAAGTTCGCACCATGACCTACTTCGCCATATGCTTGGCACAAAACTAAAACGAACAAGCCCATCCCAGCAAGACCAGCAGAATCACGTGACCCTCATCTAATCAGGACATCACATGTCCTTGTGCCTGCCATCCTTGCACAACAAAAATCAATATTCGCGCCCATAGGAATGATAAGCGGTGACTTGAAATTTAGACTAACCATCTTGTAATCTTTGAGAACATTCTGGAAGCCTCCAGGTGTATTATACCATATGAAAACATACACAACACTCTAAAAGCCCAAAAAAATATCAAAATAATCCCAATACAAACTACCCTACACAGCAATTTAGAAAAGAATACTCACAACTATCGTCATAAACAAACAAAAAATAGGTAAATCTTGCAGTGCTACAGGACTATTAGCCGCTATTATCATCGTAGCAATGAAATGACAGAGAAAGCAGTGAGAATGTATAAAAAGGATGCTACTCACGAGTCAGTTTGATGGCACAGACTATTCGGACCTGAGAGCACAATAGTGTCCCAGTAACAGGTATCTAGTGCCGATGCTATTTAACAAATGTATCCAGACCGAAGTGATCGTCAATGCAGAGGCCCTTAAGCTGGTACTGCACAAAGGCACACTAGAAGCTCTCTTAGCTAAACAGGGAAAAGTAAAACAAATGGCATGACAAAACTGCAAAAAGAAAGACAGTTTACTTTCGAGGTGGAGACAGAATAGTCATAAGGATGGAGAATAATGATTATTGGAAACCAAAAATAGTGTTAGCCAGAGGTCTGGAATTTCATTCCAATTGGATTTGGAAAAACAAAGACAACAAGGTAGTAAGGTGTAATGCTTGCCAGTTAAAACTGTCAAATTTTAGGGTATTTGAAAGTCCTACATTTTGCCAAATCACTAAAGACGAGCAAGAAAACAATTCTAAATAGCAAACATTTTAATTTATGGAGACTGTGAAACGCCAATTTCCATTAAACACAACAATAACAACGAGGTGTGCACCAATTCCTAGTAAAATTATTTTCCAACAAAATGACAAGAGTCCAAAATCAAAGGAAACAATAAATAACAAAACAGTGTGTCATTCTACGCAATGTTACAATGCAATGAAGTGCCAATGCTTTGTAGAAGCAGCCAAATCACCATATAATTCTGGAGTGATGCGGGTCCCTAAGAAGTAACTGTAACTCAGATTTTGTGTAGGATATTGAACTGCCAAATAGGTGACGTTATACCATACTGCCATTGGTGTACTTGGTTCATACTTTAACAGATGTGGGATTCACAAGAATTTTCTTCTTGTTAGACATGTGTAGTGGGAATACTGATCTTTTGGAGAAAACATCCTACCCGTATACTGGATTTATCACACCAGAACGGAAAACTTTGCATTCTTGAATTATGCCTTTGGGCGAAAAAACGCTTACCACGATTATGTCTTCAGAAATCCTGATGGAGAACTCATGGAATGCTGTTGCACATACCTAGATGACATTTTAGTATATTTTTTGTGTGGGGCCGGCCTCCGTAGCTTAGTCGGTAAATCATCGGTTTACAGTGCGGGAGGTCCTGGGTTCGAATCCCGGCTCCGATGTGGATGTTCTGTTGCCCATTCACCTCGTTTTATCCTCATCAGCTTTTAAGACTTTGTTGTTAAAGGGCCATAAAACCCTCTCACAGCAACACACAGTCATGGGAAGAACACCACTGGCACCTAAGCTTAGTGCTTGACAGGCACCAACCACATAAACTCCTCAACTGTTGGTTGGATGAATGCCAGCAGGTCATTAGTACAATGGTATGAACAACCCTGGTGGAAATGTCTAAGGAAGGTTAAGGACTGGCCATCGGGATACCAGGAAGTGAGGCCGTGAAGGAAATAGAAGCAGGAACCTGTGCAGCGTAATGACAAGCCCGCCAACCTACAGAGACACGGTTAGGCAAATCATTGTTTGGGAAGGCACTGAGAAGAATAGGGCACAGGAAGCAGGAATTGGGAAGGTCACTGTACCAGCTTAGAACCAGCCCAGAACAAGCAGTGCCAAAAAAAAGTACAGGAAAAGCCTAAACCTGTCAATGAAAAGGAGAAGGAGCTTGAGAGAGAAGAAGATGCAAGTTGGACATGTTCAACTTCAACTGACAGCCTGCTGAATTCCTAGTGAGGGCCTCTCAGGTTTTTCAGGACGATAAGTAGCGGATGAGTCACCCCTAAAGACGTTTGTAGCAGTTTAAACATATGGATGGACGTGGAAGGTGGCTAACTACCTGGATATTGCTCACCAGATATGGGCCTTTCAGTGTGAGGAAGAGAAGGTAACCACATAAATTGCCAACCCAACAGAGATGGGGGTGGTGTCCATCCAGATCATCAGCCCAGCAGAAATGGACCCTGTGTGCAGAGTTTTACCGTTAGGTAGTTCCGTGTCTGCCTGGTGATGGACGCTGTGAGTTGTCGTAGGCCGGCCTACCCTCTTTCTGGTGTGATTCCAGGAGTGACAACACTATCTCCCACATATCTTAGAGCGTGTATTGTGGACTCCTGTGGATGCAAGCATACACCAAATTAGAGAAGATTTTGATGTGCTCACCTCTGTTACAGAAGAGATGGATATTTTTATATTAGGTTAAGTCTAATTTTTAATAAACAGTTTATCGTGTGGTTGCTGGCAGGCACTGTATTATGGCATGTTGCTTATGTGTTCGAGAATGATATGTCTCCTAGTCTTGGAAATAAAGAATCATATTGTTGAGTGTTAAAATTTGGTTTTAAAAAAGAAGCATAGTGGGAAAAAGTTTTTAAGTACCGCTAGTCCATTGTCAACAATGTGCAATGTTTTAAACGTTTCTTCTACTGTAATTTTCGTGTTCAGTATTAGCTTGCAGTATTCTGCAGGAACATGTAAATGTTAGCAGTTTACCACAGAAATAATGGAAGAAAGGCAGGTGGTAGAGTCCTGAAAATTGTAAGTCTTAAGCATGGTAGTGGCATGTTGTAATGCAACTAACGAGTTAGGCCCCCATGTTGGGAAGCATTATGACGTGACGAGACAGGCCCCACGTTGAAATGGCGGCATTATGACGTGGGTTGCTGGGGGGGGGGTGATGTATAAATGATGACACTGACTCGATAGGTGAGTTGGACGTGATGTGGGTGACAGAATTAAGGGAATGGACCGGCTAGCAGGGAGAGCTGAGATGAGATGGATAGTGGAGAGAAGGGTGCATGGCGGAAGCCGCGGAGGAAACCCCCTTTGATAATGATCCCAGGGTCGACAGGCCGACGACCACAGGGCAGGCTACATATCAGTGGACTGTTGCGCTTTCCAAACGATGGATTCTTCGGAGACTTGTTAGGGCCAGTCTCCACTCCACAACACTCTCAAATATGTACACTACGTGTCACTAAGGATGGGGTGAGCAAGCACTACAAAATAAAAGACGTGGTTAGTTTCCGTAGTTTATTAACCTTAAGCAATTTACTGGTATCTGCTGAAGGCCAATGCCAGTTGAGCGGGCCTGGAGCATAAACGCGTCCCGTGATTACGTGGGAAAACAGCACCAGGCTGGCTATGAACTTAAAATGTGAATTTAAGCCCTTGGATGCGGCAGCCGGCAGGGGGTGAGGAGCCACTGGTCGAAAACAACAACGAAACAGTTCTGGTAACTAAAAACTAAACTACTAAAAACTTAATGTGACTTGATGCAAAACTGGTGAAGGACTTGGAGTAGACAAGGCATCTATCTCCTCCGCACGTCAGACTTCGACTGACTCAACATGGCGCTGGCGACGCTAAGCCAGCTCCGCGAGGGGGGCTGACTTCACTGGCGCAAAGTAGTTCACATACAAAAACACTTAATGGAACAAAGTTACACAAGGCACAAGACAAATTTTACACTGGAAAATTAGTAAAAACATAACAAATTATTATTAGCATTCTGAAACGTCTTATGTTGCATTATTGTTCCCTGTTACATCATGTTCAAGCGGAAGGATACAAAGACACTGGATAGCTGAAGCAACACTGACATAATTAATTAAATAATGGCGTTTAAAAATGGACAAAATATTAAAACACATTTTTAAAAAGATTAAGGCACTTGAAAAGGTTGCAATTAAAGAGTACATTTAAAGAAGCATATTTTTCAAGGTAATATTTATGATTTACAACACGCACTGAGCGTAGGCCGTACTAAATAAGTACAGTGCGGCAGACGGACTAGTGGGAGGGCGTGCTAGGCACACGTCACAACGGTAATGTAAACAGTGGGGCCGGGTAGTGGTCTGGGTATGGTTAGGATTAGGCTACTAGGGAGAGGACAATGGGACCAAATTGGTTGGCATTGTTGATGTGATGCATAGGAAGGGTGGTGGAAATACAAGCCACTGGAAGTGTCGTGCAGCTGATCAGGCACACATGTACAATAGGTGCTTGTAGAGAATGCGTAGAGTAGGCACTGCAATGGATGTACAACAAGCAGTGATTGAACCCCACTATTGTTTTAAATATCAAGTTTTCTGTATATTTTTATGTTCAGGCAGTTATTGTATACCTTGTGTGTTTTCTTGTCTTGTATGATATGAAGGGTTCAGTTGTGTTTAAATTTATTGGGTGTTGCCAAGTGTTTTAGAGTGTGTTGGAATGAATAATTGTGTTTTGAGGAAAGTAAAGACTTACGACTGGCAGCAGTGTACACGAGAAGGTTTTAAGAATTTAAGGGCTATAAGAGTTGTAATTTATTTCATACATTTGATTATATGTCAAAATGTGTGAGTGCTTTGTTTACTAATAATTTATTCCCCTCATTGTGCATAAGACCTACAGCTTGCTGTACTTGGCCAGAAGGGCGATCATAATGAGGTTCTAGCACCTTCAGCCTATATTGGTTTTGTGTTGTTGGGAATAGAGTGGGCTTTTCTTGTGGGATTATAATTTTTATCACTCATTTAGGATTCAGTCTAGGAAAAATGCTTGCTTGTATGCTCCTGGCAGTGGGTTTGTGAAACTGAGAGTGATTGGTGTGGACTGACCGTCAACAGGGCATCTTATATTGTTGAGGGGTCGGAGAGGCATCAACGAGAGAGGTCGCAGCTTGGATAGGTTGCTGCCTTTAATGGGCACAATGAGGGATTGCTGGGCAACACCTTCTTCCGACCCATGCTGGCATGTGGGATGATGACGTGTCAGCATTGCGTAATTAAAATACCACGAGCTGCCAACTAAAATGATTATAATGTCTAACCCAGATGCCTACGCTTCCAGCTAGCAGGTCTCCTCTCTTCCTCAATGTGCACACACTGGCCAGCCAACCACTCTCATGCATGTGCTTTCCTTCCCTAACAGGGGAATATATAAGGCGGTGTACGAGCCTTGCAACGGTACTTGATCACTATCACTTGGTAGAAACAACATCTCTCCAGGAAGAGTGATTGATCGTAAGGAACTGCAAGTTGGAGCTAAGCAAATGCTACGATGTTGTAGGCGTGTAAACTAATGATGGGAATATTTCTGCAACAGGCATATTGCTGCTGCTTGAGTGACTCTGAAAGTAGCAGGGTTGGATAAACAACAGCAACAAGCAGTTCCCATGACATTAGTACACAGGGTCGTCTGTGTTGCCATCTGTTATTTGCTTCTGTACCTTAAGCTCTTGTAGATTAGAGGCATCTACACCAGTCTCGTGTTATTGTATTGTAATTGAATACAAGATAATGTTAGCAACTTTTGTGAAATTAATTTATTTAATGTATTGCTGATAAGAAAGTCAATGAATAACATAGTTAAGAAGAGCATAATTCGTTGTACAAGAAAATGGATAAAGAGATTATTTTCTGCAAGTTGAATAGAAATAAGTTATAGCAGTGAACATCTGTTTTCATTAAAATTCCTCAAAATATTTATATTGATTTATCAGAAGATTCACTCATGTACTAAACAATTATTTTTCTCCACCATTTTTTTAAACAAGGTTAATAGAAGTGTGGTACCATCTTCCTATTGATATACACACTTTTGGTTTGCAATAAATTGTTTATAGCATATTACACATAATCTTGTTTCCTTTTGGTGACCAAACATCTATGGCAATGGTCAACAGTATTCTAAACATTTCACTGCAGTACTTCAGGAGATCGTAGCTACTAGGTCGAATGTGACACAAGTGTTTCCACGGCCCACTTTCACTTGTTCTGAGGGCTCTTAAAATGTAGCTGGCAGAAGAAGTTTGCTTTATAGTTTTTTTAATATGTTGTGACCGTGTCATTCTTTTATCTACCTATAGGTACCCCTAAAAATTTCACTCCAGATAGTTCTTCAGATACAGTAGTTGTTGTTGTTGTTGTTGTTGTTGTTGTATAAGGTAAGTATTTGTGTGTCTTCTCTTCCTTGTTTTATGAATTGTATAAATTGTGTTTCACTGACATTCAGTATTAATCTATTAGTCTGAAATCATTCTTCTAATGTTGCTAAGGTTTTACCTGTAATATGTCTCCGTATGTCTAGGTTTTTCCCTGTAAGAACAAGACTAGTATCATCACTAAATGGCATACTGTTATTTCCATGTTGTGTATATATTTTTTGGTAATTCATTGATATAAATAATGAAGAGCAGAGGCCCTAAAGTGCTCCCTCCTGGGACTCCAATCGTCATGATTTCCCAATTTGAATTGATTATTTAGCCTACTTTCTGAAGGATAATGTAGACTTACGAGATCACCTTTCTGTCTGCGTGTGTGCATGTGGGTGCGCATGCGTGCAGGTGCTTGTCTCTCTCTAAAAACTTGAACCAGTGGACCTTATCAACCTGACATGACTTTCATATTGTTGCGTGCCATGTACCTGGAGGCCAGTGGTCGGCGGCTGTTTCGTAACACCTTGAGGACTGGTCGATGATTCAAAGCCCGGGTGGCTCATAGTGGGAATCCCGCCGAAACTACGTCATAGATACCTGTCCCAACTGCGTCTTAACCCTTCGAGGGCGGCCGACGTGACTACAAGCACATCCGAAACATGATGAAATATCTATTTTTAGACCCCTGTAATGCGGGGAACACCCAACTGTCTGGGCTAGTATAAAAGCACATAATCGGCACATT
>PNEQ01125066.1:0-14167 GCA_003012365.1 Medauroidea extradentata
ACGCTAGCTACACGGAAACAAGCCAGGAGGGAGATTTCAATCAATTTATATTTAAGATCTCAATACATACAAGTTAATCCAATGCACAATAAGTTCATTAATCACATGTAAGTGAAGATGTCCTTCATTCAACTTCTCTAATACCATACAGACTTACGATGATTAAATTCGGAAACGAGAAACAAACAATGTTGTGGCTACCAAACAACATGCACCACTATTATCTGAAATGTAGTTAAACGGGGCCCCAGCTGTAGCCAGCCCGCGGCCGCGAAAGCACGTCCAAGAACACATACGACCAAAACGAAAGGAAGGAACAAAAAACAAAGCAGAAAGATGAAACCGAAAATTAAAGAAAAACTAAAAACTTACCAAACGTGCGTCGAGGACGTGCCTACAGGGTCGCGGACTGTCACAACTCCCCGCGAGCGGGACCGGGAAGAGACTGACTGGCTCGTCGCCCAGAGAGGCCGGCAGAGCTGTGGTCGAGGAAGTTGGGGGAGGGGCAAGGGAAGGGAGGACACGAGCGGAGCCGAAGATTGCCGAGACCGGCTGAACACGTCGAAGCGGGACGGAGAAGAGTCACAGACGTCGGACGAGACACCACAGGTCTAATTTAACCACACACTTCTAGGGTATCACTGCATTCACAAGTCGCTGGCCGTAATAATACATTTCAGACAAGGAGTGAGCTACTCCTAGTTCAAACTTTTAAGAACACCAGACCAATCAAATTGCAGTATACGGATAAGTAAAATTTAATGCTAACATAAAAACCTTATTAAGCCTCACTTTATTTCTGATTTCCTCAAACGCAAAGCATAACACTGAAATTCAGGTTTGAAATAATTACCGATTTAATTTTGGTGACCTGAATTCGAAACCATGCTAACTCCAAAATAGCAATAAAAAGTAATATCTTTTACGTGTGCATTTGTATCTATCTTAAATATGATAATTAAAATACAATATTTTTACTCCTATTAGCATCATATTTCAGAAAGAAAGAAATGCACACAGTAAAGAAATTATCTTTTTGCCTAATTCTTAAATTTTGGAGTTAGCATGGTTTGGAATTCAGGTCTCCAAATATTTCAGCCACATGTAACAATATCTGATACACAATCGTATATTATGCCGACCTAAGCAAGCTTCGCATACCAACCATGAACAACAACAGTCAACTGTGCCAGAGACCTGAAACTGCACCACCACCATCACTTTACATACGTAACTTTATTTTTTACCATAATATATAACTTTGTAAAAATATGATTCCTGTCCCTCCTGTTCTCAAATTAAATGGAAAAAACTAAAACTTATAAAAAACTGAAATAAAAGTAGCACAAAATTTTTCAAGTTTTAAAATCATACCTAGTAACATTGTCAGTACAGTATAGCATTATTTTCGTTAAACATAGCGTGAAAAGTAAGTGATACGAGAGGACTGCAAAATGAACCTATACACATATAGCATATATTCACATATACACACATAAAATAATATAGGATATTAAAAAAGTGTCCTTGCTAATATTTCAACTTAAATTTTTCATAGTCAATAGTAACACGGTAAAAGAAAACTAACACAAAGCTAAAGATTTTCCGTAGATCAATGGAAAAATAATAATAAGCAACCAAACATTTGTTGAACTGGAAAAGGTTAAGTTAAATAAAGCACTAACAGCTTTAATATTTATAGGTATTTTAGTAATCTATAGATTTTACTGTCTCAACTTCACTACACAAAATACTGATACGTCCAACCCCATCACATTCGTTGTGAACATGGTAGGTCCATAAAAATTATTTATCAAAAGAGCTTGTAGTAAAACAAGTAAAAAAATTTTATTTTTCTGAACTTAAATAATTGCACATAGCCTATAAACCATGAGTTATATTAATACTATTTTTTTATACAAGGTCATTAACATTTAGTACAATTTGCTTAAATAAATTTACAGATTTTTATAATTTTTTATTTCAATTACATTTTATGTTCAATTTAATTTGGTGTGTTTACATGTGCAAGTACATATTAGGTTCTTTTTTTAGTATTATTTTATCTTTAGTTCTCTTTAACAATCTTTGTTATCTAGCTACTTGGTAACCTAGCACGATAATCAAACAATTTAGAGATTAATATGACTATGACAATTTTACATTGCCAATACTTAAATACAGTACTTGTATCTTCACGCAGCATTGTACTAAACTTACATTAAGGCAGTTCAAGTGCGCATTAAAATAGTCATATTACCTATGTCTTTTTTAATAATTTTATGTGACAAATATATGTTTCACTAGCTCTTAACACACACTGCAGAGCATGTTGAATTGGCACATAATGAGCTGTGCTCGATTTTTGTACCAGTCGCCCAAAGACTATGAAAGAACTATGGCAGTTCTTATCGTAGAAGGGGTGTACACTGTTTTAACTTACCAACATATACCACAGCGAATTGACAGTTCGCACAGCTATAAACTTGGTATTGTAATCAGGAAGAATGTTGATATTTATTAAAAACAAAATATTTGATTGAGGTAAAATAGTTTTGTTTTTGTGTGTGCCAAAAATACTGCTAATTTACAATTTTAAATCCTTTATTTTCAGCTACTTTTTAAAAATACAAAAATAACTGTTTTATATAAACTTTTTAGCAAGTTGCCTGTGACAGCTACTATCAGTGTAAATACGTAGTTACATTTCAATATATGTGTTGGTTTTTGTTGGGTGTATGCTGCTATAACCGTGCCAATTATGACTGTGACCTGTCACAATATGAATACTATGCATGCTAAAAATGTTCCCAAAGAGGAAAATGAAGTCACTAGTAACATCTACAAAACAAAAACATTTTGTAAAAATATTAAAGAGATTTTTAAATGTTTGTTGCAATGGGAGTTCACAATTAAATTTTATTGGATGTCCACAATCCAATATAATTTAAAAATATTAAAGTTATAAATTTTACACTTGAACTACCTTAACTGTACACATCACAAAATATGAATCATATAATCCACTCCCACTTCACATAATACAATATCATCAAAAGTCTGTGGTCAAATAGTCATTCATACAACTTTAGTTAACCAAAACATGCTACTGTACACTTGTACCAGAATAACAAATTATTTTTAAAGAGATAATGAAAAACTACAAAAGTACTTATCATTCAAAAATGCACCAATACCCAGAAAATTTTTATGAATATTACAAATAAATTCAACTACGTACTTGCAAAATTATTTTAATTTGGAAAGTAATTACAAATATTATGTGTAATACGTAGACTAGGTGCAACAAAATTAAACAAATTTATATAAAAATGTTAACTACTGTTCAGCACAAAAATTTCAATAGAGTTTCTCCTTTAAAACCAATTGTTTTAGTACCGAAAATTAACATTTTTAGATAAGTTTGTGCTTCCTAATACCCCGTTCCTACTTAAACTACTTTACAGAAATTAAATACATGCACCATATGAAGAAGATACTGTACTAAATACAGAGTTCTTCTTGATTAGTTATTTCCTTTTATTTAAAAAAATTAAAGTTAGCTGATACTTGTAATAAAATTCCTGTTTATCCCATTAACCGTACCATCTGCACATTTTTAAAGGAATATGCCAAAAACAAAGTGCAAGTGGTATGGAGGACAGAAATATTTAGTACTTAAGTAATTTATTTCTGCATGCTGATATAGTACAAAGGCTGTATGCAGCAGAATCCGTGCTAGCACATGCACCAATGCAATAACCTCGAGTATCTTCCACTTCTCGTGTACTGAATTAATTTTTTTTGTGGAAATTGCATTAAACAGTTTTCCAAAAACATTTTCACTACATCTTCTCTCTTGCAGTCACTACACCCGACAAATGTCACAGTTTGGTGTGAAAACAAAATGTCTGAATGTGTAAGGAGGCTTATGGCTTGTATCTGACGACATTGTTTTGGTTGGCTGAAGTCTCTTACAATGGCAACAATAAAATACCTATGTGAAACCAATATTACCTATTGCTTTGCGACAGTGGAGAAGAAATTATACTTGCTAACATTGTAAAAAACACTTTTTTTTTCTTTTCACAATCACAGCTGTTGCCCACTTCAGAAACACAGTGTCTGACGTACTAATTTTCGCCAGTGGTTATAAGTGTGAATTTTTTGGCATTAAACTCTTCCAGGTCTGTCAAAACATTCAAAACATTTCCTTACTCTTCCAGAAAGATGTCGACACCAATGTGTTTATTTGAAAGCATTACGTACTAATGTAATCTCTCATAGCTGTAATCATGCACGATATTTGACAATTGATAACACCTGCTTTGTAGCCCAGGTAGTTCATCTGCACACTTCTGCATTGCAAGTAGAGTAAGGCCTGCTATACATTTACCTTGTATCAAGTTCTTTCACGATAAATTTGCCAGCAATTTGTGACAATGTTCACTATGCCATTGCGATGTCTTGGTGTTGAAATTGTTACGCTACTTAGACCATTTTATCTCACACGTTTTTATAAAAAAAATTTATAAATATTGATGGTGTATAGCAAATGACTATGTGTAAAATATTCTTCCAAGTGACTATTTGCTGGAACTCTAAAAGGTTAACAAGTCAGAATTTAAGAAATGACTGTGTCCCAATATGTTTTTCATTTTAGTAACAAACCATAAAAACACAACAATAAATAAAGTGTGGGTATTTTTGGGGTACTATTTATCACTGACTGCCACACAATCTATTGTTGCTTTGTTGTGATTTTTTAGTATTCCTTCCATGAATTACAGTCATGTGAAACTATTAATTAGTATTCTACTGTGAACAGAGCAAATTTTGCCTACTGCAAGTGACTCATTGAAATATGTCATTGACAACCTCATCGTGCCTTCTTTTCATGATGAAGAAAATACGTTTGTTCATTAATTACAATGAAATACTTTGTTTACTTAAAGATCAGTATGACTTCACAGGCACAGATGATGAGACTGAGTACAACAATCATGCCCAAACAGTATGTATGTACAGTAGTATGGACATATTCTTGTGATTTCTGATTAAGTTTATAACTGCCAAAATAATATTTGCGGTTGTCTTTCAGTAATTACGCAACATTAAATAAGTTTGGTTAGTTGGGAACCATGGTGGTCGAGGGGTCAGACCTCTCACCTCCTGTATAGGTGATCCGAGCTCGATCCCTGGCGGGTTCAGTCTCGGATTTATCGCAGGTGGAAAACATGGCAGATGTTGCTGTTGGCCAGCAGGTTTTCTGGGGGAACCTATATTTTCCCCCACTTCTCTTATTCCGTCACTTCTACACACTCATCTCACCTCACCTCATCCATTCTTCGAGCCAGTGAGCAACAGGCTTGACTCACTAGTCAAGCAGCCAGCCAAATCTTTACCCGTGCGTTCCCTTTTACACACTGTGACTCTGCCAGATGGTGGGAACATGTGGTGGATTTCACGTAAGTTTGGTTAGTTGTCGCATAATATCCAATAATGTTATTTACTGTATGACATCTTGGACGCTGTGAAATGTTGAGGTGTGAAAAGACTGCCTGTGATACGAGGCCTACATCTGTCGTACCAGACACAAGCAACGTAAATCTGTCATTATAGTAAGAGCTGTATTTACTCAATAACAAAGAATCAATATTGATCAGTCACAGCTTCCAGCCTCTGGCCGGGTCTGCTGGTGACACAAACCTCTCCATTTACTTCTGTCTTCTTACCATAATAACAATGAATTATCTCTCATAATTAAAAATTATTTAAAAATCACTGTTTCATGTCTGAGTATAGTGGCCATGTGTTTGTTACTGGTCTTCAAACATTTAACTGCAGTGCATGCTGTCACAGTATTTAAAGAGGAATGTGTGACACAGAAATTCAAAGTAATTTTAATATATGCATGTTAATTATATATTAACTGATTTTTCTTAACTAGTAAACAATTATCATCTACCACTTTAAACTGAGAATACAACCACAAAACATTGGACAGATATTTTTCAATGATTTAAAATGAGGAACTTGATAAAAACAATTGTACAATGATTCACTTATTCTATTCATCAAAACTGAGAGTTTAACACGAAAAAAAATTGGTTCTTTTACAAGGCATCAGCACAAGATATGAAAAAAAATTACATGTTGATAAATTATATATTGTATTCTTTCTAGTTAATTTGTAAAGGAAAGTGATGTATTTTTTTCATTTTTAATAAAATAATTTGTTAGTAGTTTTTTTTTAAAAGCAACTTTTTCTTTGCATGTTCAAAATATTGTTTAGTTTGCAATATTTATTACAGTACATTCATTTGGTATAGTATGAATTCAGTTACCATATAACAGATCTCACAGGAGATTCAGTTGCTCATAAGTGATAAGTCAATAATCATTAAATTTGTATCTAACTCACGGTCTTAGAAGAACATGTCTGGACACTCGCCTATCTAACAATGTATTTTGCTTGACCCCCTTGTTGTTTGGCTGTAGTTCGTCAAGTTACCGAGATTGTTGTACTTTTTGGCGCTGTTTCCTGGGCGGTACGATTCAAACTCCGTCCACTTTTTTCCATTGTTAAATTTATAAAGTAAATAAATATTGCTGGAGCCTTTTCTTAAATTTGTAAGCAAAGAAAGTGTTTCATAAAATGATAAAAAAATACGTTTTGATAAATTGTTTATTTTAGCGGAAAGGAAGTGGGCGGAGTTTAGTCCGACCGCCGTAACATCAGCGCCAATAAAACACAATATTCTCGGTAACTTGGTGAACTACAGCCAAACAACAAGGGGGTCAAATATCCAGGCTAGTGTCGAGACCTGTTCTTCTACAGCCGTGGTCTAACTTAAATACTAAAATATATGTAATAAGTATTAAATGAAAACATTTAAGTACCTGTTCGTAAATTTGAAAAACTAATGCAAAATACCACCTGAAATATTTTAGCATGTCTTTGCTGATTCAAGAAGCTTTATTTACCGTAAAACTAACAATTGTTTCTGTATTGTACATTTCTCCCAACTCGCCAGTGCCAAGAATTTCAGATTTCTGAGTCCACCTTATTGGTAAAGACCAACACATCTACTTGCAGCCAAAGTAAAGATAAACTTATATATAAATTCAAAAATTCACAAATTACATCTGCTCCCTTGCCATAAAAAAGTAATGTTGCTATCACACACATGCATCAAATGCTTCTATTGTTAGATAGAAATGAGAAGAAATACAGCTGTAGTAACAAAACTCCAGTACAGAACACAACACACACACTCTAGTGAGAAGAAACTTTGGCACTAGAAAGCTGCAAGATCATTTCCAACTTGCTACTAATGCCATCTGTCACATAACTACAAGCAAAAACCACACAAGTAACTATATATCAGACAGTGGCAATAGAGGAAGCATAGTTAGTGCTGAGTAGCACAAAATGCCGACATATTGGATGTAGGGGAAATAAGGTTCCCGGAGTTTTGGGGTTGAAACTTTCATCAGGTGTGTGTGTCAAACTCATAGTTTGCAAGTTAAAAAAGCAACACTGTATTCTGTCACCTGATCACAACTTTTTTCTCTCCTGAAACAAGAGGACAAATGGGAGGACGAAAGGATTGGATGATGAGTGCAAACGTGGTGGTGACAAGTCATTGTCCAGACCAGAAGCCTAGGAGTGTTACATCACCTCCGAGATGGTATTGAAACCTCCCATCATCACACAGTTACAGATATGTAAACCATTATCTGGAAGGTAGAACTTTCTGCATACCAATCAACACCGAGCATGTGGGTTAGTGTTACCCGCCCAAAGAAAACTAACTACAGTAAGTCCTCGGTTTACGTCGGGTTACGTTTTTGAAAACAGTGACGTAAATAGAAACGACGCAAAATGAGACAAGCCTGCCACCCACTGCCTACAGTCGGCCGGAAGCGCACACAGATGTGCAAGCGTGCAATATTATCACCTTTCTTTTCATTTTGCAATCACCAGCTGCGTTTGCTGTCAGTAAAACCATCACGCGATCCTTTGCAGCTTTGAAACCAAGTGCAGTTCTTACTTCTTCGGTGATATAGATTCTCACCATCATTTATTTTCAGAAAAGTCCAATTTCATCTGCACTGAAAACTTGCTTGGGCGTGTAGCCACCTTCTTCAATAATCTTCTCAAGTTTCGGAATAAATTCCTTTGCTGCACTGGGGGCCGATTAAATATTGCCACCTGCTATTTGCACCGACACAGCGCAACGCAAGTGCAGAGCAAGTTAAACGTTTCTTCTATGGCATTACGTGAGTATTCAATGCCAATGTAGCACAGCAATCTATCAGAAACAAAGACAACTACGTATGTCCTGAGTTTGAATTTTTAAGGTCATGAGAAATAAACAATAAGTTACTGTTTTTTTAAATTACATATCAGAAAAAATGAGATAATTTTCACATTATCTCCATTCACAAAACTATAGCAAATTAAGGACTTTATATAGAAATAAATCAAATCACCATACCTGAAGTTTGTAGGACGTATTTGAATCCATGCACCAAATGCAATTTCCCTGACTTTTTCATGTTTTCACTGACCACTTACAAATTCCCTGACTTTTAAAGGTTTTTCCTGTTTTCCAAACCTGTAGCAACTCTGAGTAACAATCACGTCATGTAGTAGAATATTGCGGACATATCACTACAATGGTGTAGGTCCATAATATTTCAAATATATCAAATTTACACCCCATTGCAAGAATTTTTCATAAAAGAAGCAGACTGTGCATTAATGAGGGACACTGCACAACATACCACTCGACAATATGGACATAGAGGGACACTGTATCAGACAACTCTGACAAAATGTGAACCTTATCTCACCTCTCCAACTTTCAGAATCCATGTGCACACTGTGTTTGTAGCTTACTGCGGTGTAGTTAAGCAGCAAAGTAGACAGTCACCTTACGAAACACTCATCCACCTGACCTTCGCTCAGGTGACCTATCAACCTCCTCCAAGGTATGCGAATGGACTTTCATCCAGTAGTTCTATGCTTGGGTGTACCGTCGATCTACTCTTACACACAGATTATTGTTCTTTCTTACTTTCTTTCTCTCACTTGGGCCTTTTCTTAACTAGTAATTATTTTCTTCAGTTCACAACTAAACTTTTACCCAATAGTCTTTTAGTGGGTGCCCTATGAAATTTCTTTTAGCTACCTTTACCATTTCTCATTACCATATTCACTAATTACCATTAAATCCACTGTTCTCATCCTTTTACCACTAGATGGAGAAGGAATTTTACCAGTGGATTTTGTACGTGCAGTGGAGAGATTTTGGTTACAACTAAACAGTAATTAATGCCTTGAGCACTTATGAGAATGACATGATGAGAGTACGGAGAAGTGGGAGAATGCAAATGTGGAGTAAACAGAAGTACCCAGAGAAAATTGGTCATGGAAATATCTACCATGGTTCCCACTTGCAAAAAACGAGAGTGACCTCATCAAGAATTGAACCTGGATTGCTACGGTGGGATGCAAGCGGTCTGACCACTAAGCCACCATGGTCACATGTAGGCTTCGAATCTGATAGGCTAAAACAAGCATCAGTTACGGGCAGATGAGTGGATTAGTCGGGGGACCTTCGAGGAAGCCTGCACTGCAAGATATATATCATGTAAGTGTTCACTTACAACAGTAATAGGAAAGATTTGTTTCCTGCGTCAACCTCCTAGCATGCCACACCCAACAGTTTCAATACTTAGAGCCCAATATAAGCTGTTTTCCAAGACTTTTAACAAAAAACAGGAACACATTGGGTAATATGTTTTAAAAACTCATCTTGAAACACAGCTGCCCACAATTTCTCACCCAATCAGAATGTAAACAGATGCTCAAAAAGGGTCTCGGGAGCAAACAGCCAGACAGCAGGAATCAATGCATTCACTGGCTGCTTCCTTAAAACCCATACAGCTACAATCAATCTCACATCTTTTATCAGCCAAAGAGAATTTACCTGCAGGTTCAGACAACGATCATATCCCTCCTACCATGTCCTTCAAGAGTCACACCCGCCACAGCTTTTCACCATCAAATTCACGGATCTCACAACTTGTACCCAAATGAAAAAGAATCCAAAATCAGAGATAACTTTCAACACTGGCACCAAAACCACGAACTGTAATGAAGAACTGTAGGGGTTGGATACTAATAGAAATTCAGGTATAAAAGATGGTGCAGGAAAAGTAGATACCTAATTTTTTCCATCTGTACCAGCAGATACTGTAAGTAAGTTTGATGTGACTGCAGGGTACAATCTTAGAAATCTACTCGCAAGTCATACTGTCTTAACTAATGTTTTTATTAGTAATCCACACCCTACAAGTAAACATTCCCGCAGCTTTAAGATTAACACTAAATCACAGACACTACCGTGAAAATAAAAAAAAATATGCTTGCCATTACAGAGAACTGAATTTTCACCCTGAAAGAAATACTGTATGACTAATGACCTAAAAATCACTTAGTGAGGAATGACCATCAAAGTGAAGACTACGCATATCGTAATGCCAGTGGAAGGGAACACACACTGCTATACAATGACACAAAGACTGCTGCACTCAATAGCAACCCTCCATTAAAGGGTGGTCTAGTTTATATCCATTTAAAAAAAAAAATGCAAGAATTATCGTTATATATAAAGACTATGCTGCCAGCCCATAAGTTGTCCACATAGTTCTCTACTATAATCATTAGAAACAAAGGTAATGTTAATTATGTGTTAATAAGAAAACAACAAGTTATCAGGCTAGGCACTTTTTAATATGTCTGATGAGGGATACAAAACTATAACAATGCTCTCAAATGTATCATCCTGATGGTGAACAAGGAAGCAGATGGCTTTGTTTATGCCCGCTGACTCGCAATGTACAACAGTACTATAATATGTTGGGGGTTGTCCAGAATAAGTCAGCCACGTATATGGCACTCAACATTTATGTCACATGAAGACAAATGGCAGCATCACTGTATTATGTAGTTAACTTCACCTCATGAAACTTCACTTTGTATATCATCTATCAATGTGCCAGTTTATTGACTTTCTTGGTTGAAGAATGATGTTCACAGGATGTAGAAATTCTTACGGAAACAAATAAGCATATTTTTTTATGGATATCAAACTCAATAGTACCACGATTCCTTGATACCCTCGATTTTCAAGGAATCGAAGAATTGAGTATCGAATGACTGGGAATCAAAGCTTTCAAAATCAATTACTTATAGGTTGAGCCATACTTAATGTAACCATTTGCATGTTATTGCTTTCATAACAAATTTGAAAACTTAAATCATGTGCTGTATAGTACATGATGAAGAATATATTTATTAAAGTTAATTTCACCTTTTAAAATAACCTATATTTATTCCATGAAAATAAATCACTTGTAAGTTCTGTCAGCTACCTGATCTGTGACATATTATTTACATTAAAACTGTTATATTATAAATTAAAAATAACAACCCTAAAATTTACTGGTTTTAATAACATGCAGTGTCCTTGTTGACAAACCAGGTTAAATTGCCTCTCTGAACACTCGCTGGTATGCAACATAAACGGAAATGTCTACAGCCATTAAATTAATCACATTTTACATTGTGGAAAAACCAATAAAGTATCCGTTAATAATTGTGAAGCGACAACGGAACAAATTGAATACCAAGCTGACTTCCAACTTCGACGTTCGGTTCAGAGCAAGCTTAAAATGTAAACAGTGAAACGAAAACAAAACAAGTAGCTAGTCAGCATTGCCAAAAATGTGAAAGCGCAGTCATTCCATAGTTGCCAAGTGAACGTGACTGCATGCTTTAAAGAGATTATCTTTATTAAGTATTCTTGAATTAATCGTGTTTGAATTTACGATAAATGTTTTTATACGTATGCAAATTTTGCAGTTTTACCAGGCTTAAACACCACACGTAACCAAACAAGTTTTTCTGTGACAGTGCACCACAAAATGGCACTGTGAAAAAATCTTTTACAGCTTGCACTGTATCACACAGAGTACAAACTCAATTGTTCACGTTTTCTTGCTATTTTGCAATTTACTTGCTCTATGGTTATATTGGTTGTTATTGTTTACAAATCTGCATTCCGCAATCAATTTACTGAAACGTTTTGGAAGCAACAGCGCAACAGGTTTTTTTATATTAAATAATATTTCATGTTAAAATTAATAAATAAAAAAAGTATTAATTTTCGAGTTTGGAAACAATCATGACAAGTGAAGTTTGGAAACATTTCAGAATATGTAGTGCGGATGAAAACTATTGCGTGTGTAACCTGTGTTAAAAATCTCTCGTGGTGGCAAGAGCCATACAAACAGTAATCTTAGAATAATCTTAGAAAACATCTGGATACACAGCATTCTGCTCACTTAACAACAACAACAACAACAACAACAACAACAACAACAACAACAACAAAAAACAACTTGAGCAGTTGACAGAAGATTTTATCCATCAACATCTGGATATGCATCTACACATCAGAATCAATGATGTAGCTCAAATCAAGATAATGTAGTTACAGAAACCAAACCCCTGTATGTACTGTCAGGTCAACAAACAGTCTCATCTATATTTGAGAAACAAGGTCTTTTAAAACCTGGTGACATACGTGCTAAAGATATTACTTTGCAAATTGCGAAAATGATGTGTTGGGATATGCAGCCATTTTACATAGTAGAGGATAGAGGTTTCAAGGCACTAGTGGAACATTTACAACCAAGATATACTCTTCCAACAAGGAATCACTTTGCATCAAAGGTCATTCCCGAGTTATACATCGAAACAAAAAACAAAGTGAAACATGTATTGCAAGATTCAGACTAGGTATGTGAGCTTTACCACTGATATGTGGACATGGTCATCTAATGATTACTACACGAGTCTGACAGCACACTTTTCTGACAGTAGTTACAATTTTCATCATCTGTCTCTTGAGGTTGAACCTTTTCCAGAAGTAAACCACACTGCCGAAAATATATCGACCTTCATTACAACAGTTCTTGAGGACTGAGGCATAAATAACAAGGTTGTAGCAACTATAAGAGACAATGCAAGGAACCTATCACTTGGCCTTGAGAAAACTAGTTTCTGCCACTTACCTTGTCTAGTACATACCTTGCCGCTAGTTGTGAAAGACGGTCTCCTCAATGCTAAACTTGTGACAAATCTTGTTGCAACATGTAGGCGTTTAGTGGGTAGCTTTAAGCATTCTTCTCAAGCATATAAAGTGTAGATAAAAGCTCAAACTTTAGTGGGATGTAAAGCTCATCTCCTTATCCAAGATGAACCCACCCGGTGGAATTCCACCTTACACATGATTGATAGACGTCTAGAGCAAAACCAAGCTGTGGTACTTGGTTCGTCAGACCTAAAATTATCAACGCAAATTACCTCCATGCAGTGGGAGCTCATGAAACTTATTTTATTCTCCACGTATTCGATAAAGTCACATTGACTGTGACTGCCAGTAATGTATGCATTTCATAAGTGATGCCTATTGTGAACAGCATTCTTCAACAACTGCAAGTGCCAACACTAGCAGGTTTTGGCGTACAAGGTATGACGAATGATTTGCTGGCATTGTTGAAGATTCGTTGTGGACAAGTTGAGGAAACAGATCTTTACACAGCTGCTACTCTTCTGGATCCTCGTTTTAAGAGTAAAGTTTTCTCCAACAGGAATCTCTGGACAAAGCAAAGATCTCTCTTGAGCAAGACGTGGAGCCAATCCAAACAGTTCTTGAATCTGATCTAGGTGAATTAAAGGCAAGTATAGGCCATTCGGAATAAAGTGAGCACTAAAGATTTAACCTTTGAAAAAAATCACTAGCCGTTACTGCAAATACATCACCACTAACAAGAGTTACTTTACTGCTTGTATGGTTGGTAGCGATTTATTGTACGTAGTTCCGTGTGTTTTCCTATTTGAATACAACATTAGTGAAAGAACATATGACGAACTCGACCTGTCTGTATTTAATACACTTCAAAATATTTACTTATGATCTTATTGACATTCATACATACGTTATAATTAGACTCGATTGGCGCGAGAATTATGTGACGCTATCGTCGACCTCGAGTCGCCGTGGCCGTTATCGCTTGCTCCGTGCTT
>PNEQ01125067.1:0-14169 GCA_003012365.1 Medauroidea extradentata
TTGTTTATCTACCTCTAAATCAAGTGAATCTTTTTTTTTATATTCATCCTCCTGCTCTTCGTCCTTTTCACGGACCCACGACAACGAGAAACGATTTTGGTGCCTACCCTGAAGCTGTTAGAGCCGTGAGCAGTTAAGAACCCCGTTAATGTATCGAACCCTGATATAGCATGGTGTGGAGGCCGGTACCAGTACATTTACATCAATAGGCAGACGTCTTACGATCAAAAGAACACCGCTAAACAATAGATACGATCGATCTTTGTCCTAAAAAAAAGAAGAGAAAACCGAGCTGTCGAGTGCCTTCTCACGAGCGAATAGCCCGATTTGTGTAGCGTTTAATGGAAAAAAAAAAGTAGGCATTCCTTACTAGTAAAATGCCCTTGTAAATTATTCACCAAAGAAAGAAGGAATAAGTGGATGTATTTATTCATTGCGCAGTTTTATATAACTTAACGTAATAACATTCCCTCGACGTTGTTGATGAATTGTACGAGAACGTAGATACTAGTAGCGTGCAGAGTGGACAGACAGCGCAACTGTACGAACGTTCACAAGATGGCAGATAGATAGCGGCACCGTAGCATTACCGACGACGTTCCAAAAACGCCATTTTGTGACGTTCTTACCTAAAATCGTCGAGAATTACATGTATAAGAGATTGAAAATAATCACTTTCACAGTCAGTATATGCGGTAAAAATAAATTATGAGTTCAGGGATTACGTAATACACGAACGTCTATTCATTTTCCAAGTTCCAACATACCCGGAGACAAATGTTTCTACACTTAGATAATAGGTAGCGCTATTATCCTGCTCACTTGTGAAACGCACGATTTTACGACACGCAGTAACGCTTTGTTTAAGCAAATTATGCGCCAAGTTAATTGTTTTAAGTACGTATGGTGTTAACGCAATAAAGAAAAATATTACGCTATTATTTATAGGGTTCGTGTAAAAAAGTAAACTCATTCGGCGCGAGACGAGAAAGATATAAGACGTCGTGAAACAGCCTAGAAGGAGGCTGTACTATAGTTAAATGAGCATATGCGCATGCGCTGGAACTTTGCGTCTATAGTACGACCTCAATATAGATCCTAATACGTCGTAGTTGGAGACAGGCCGGCCGGCTTGGCACAGGCAGCGCCGCCGCCGGGCGGTTTTCAAACTGTCACTGCCGCATTTTTTTTTACGGATTTTCGTTATTTTTGTTTTATTTTTAATATTGTGACTTACCAAGTAATAACTGCAACTCTGGAATTCATATTTTAATGCCGTGAATTAGATACAGCATGTTTTATTCATTGTCAATGTAATTCCTTACAATTTTTTTTGTCATATAATTTTGTTATTTTTGGAGGGTTCCTGAGATTGTATTCGTAGAATCGCTACCTTCGTTAAATCCAGGGTTCGTAAAATCGGGGGTCTAGTGTAGGTGTAATTAATAAAAACAGAAAGAAGTGTTAGATGGGGAAGGTAGTGAAGGGACAGGGTGTGAAAAGGAACGAGGTACTTCCATTAAGAAAAATTTAATCTTATCTTCATTGAAAGCTATACCTTATTTAAAACTGTTTGATGTGGGATCGTTATTTCAGTTTGTGAAAGCAGTTGATAGATTAAAACGGAGTAGGTTGTTGAGCACCGATCAAGAGATGATTCAGGGGCTGATACCTCTGTGTTCTGATGTTGCATTAGAGGGCATTTTAGAAGCAGTGGAGTTGGGCTTGAATTGGGATGATCTTAAGGTAAAGTTATGGGAAGTTAACTGCCCAAAGAGGGTTGTAGAGGATTTTCGGAAAAATTAAGTGTATCGATTTCAGGGGGAAAATGAGAAAGTTTCTGATTTCATACAGGAAATAAATGCTGCCTGTAGCGCCTTACTGGTGAAACTTAATGAGTCAGAGCTCGTAGAGCTGATTTTAGAAAATTTGCAGTCTGAGGTAAGACAACAGTGTGTTTTCCTGTCTGTACCTAAAACCTTAAATGAATTGAAGATTTGGGGAGTGAAAGAGGACAATCAGTGGATTACGAGTCAGCAGCAAGGACGTGAATCTAAGCAAGGAGTTTCAGTATCTGGTGGTAATATTTTGAAAAGATCTGATTCTGGTTTACGAAAGCAGCAAGGGTGTTTTGTTTGTAATGGAACGGGGAATATGGGTGATGTGTGTCCTATTAGACCTTCTGGTAAACCTTCTCGTAAGAGTGAAGTTATTTGTTATCAGTGTCGTGAAGTGGAATATTTTGCTTCTAATTGTAAAAGTAAGGAAAGCCGTAAATGTTACGTTTGTTATAAAGTAGGGCATTTGGCCACGGATATATAAAATAAACAACTGCACATTAACTAACCAGAAACAGTTGACATACACAACTTATTTTCACTGTCAAGAAAACTATTTCAATAGCAAACAAATAAAAAAAATAAAAATAAAATAAATAAAACCTTTGTAGTTCAAGTTCACAAATAACATATGTACTAAGTAAATTATTAATTATTAAATATGTTTGCAAGGTGGTGATCAGTTACGATGCTGTAGGGAGTCTGTAGGTATGTATGTACAGTACGTGTTGTACGTGTTCCTGATTACTAATAAGCAAGATGCTAAAAACAACACAGTAATGTGATTCTTCTGTAGTTTCTCTTATCTTAAAACTGTACAGTTCTCTTTTGCCTTCTTTCCACATTTTTACGTCTCTTTAGTAAATAAACATTTACTATAAATCAGACAGGCCAATTCTCTGCATCTTCTCTCTCTATTTTATATCATTTTACCATGATTGTACAAAATTTTTTTTAATAGTTTCCAATTTTTCCAGAAAAATTTGGAAAAAGACGTGACTTTTCCCTGGATATTTTTTTCCTTTCACAATTTTTCTGAATATTTTAGAACCCCTAAGTTCCTAATAAAAGCACCAAAGGTCTTAACTCTTGATTACCTGATCACACTAATCCTATTCTTATCAAGAAAGGTACCATGACTATCATAAATATTTACTTTCTTGAACTGATTTCTTTCATTAAAGTTAATGCAAAATAATAAGAAAACAGACATTCTGTTCATAGTTACCATACAAAGAATAATACTGCCTTGAATATTTAATAATGTAGATTAAAAACATAAAGCAACAAAAATTTAGGAATTAAGTTCTAAAATAAAATATCTCTAGCTATAAAAGACTTTTCTAAATTTTTTTAAACTTGGGGACTGGTTTATCTATAATGTAATTTTGTAAATTTTGGTGAAGTCTACTGCATTCGTTTGCTTAGTGATTAATAAAGTTGTTTTCGCTGATATACCAACGTCATGTAATGGAGCAGCAAAGTCTAAAGCAGAAACCATCTTTTTGTCTTTGAGGTATTATTCACTAGTTGAAATTGAAACAAACGTAGCACAATTAGCATGGAAATGAGGTAAGGGGGATATTTGAGAAATTACTATCATCTGTATTCAAAAAAATTGTATCATAGGAAATATGGTAGATTTTTATTTGCCTCACTGCCTTAATTCCAAAATTGTATTTGTCTGGCATGTACGCTTTAGTTACAAGATCCAAGGTCAATATTAAATTTTTGCTATTGGCTACCAGGTAATAAATAGTTTGTAAGTGAAAGTAAGCAAGCAGAGCTATCAGAAAATGTCCACGTGATCAGAAAGTAATGATGTAAAGTTCTTTTCATTAAATGTCCGTCTGTAAGAAGAAACACTAATCCACTCACCTTAAGCATTCTTACTAGGAAGTGCAGGACTTGCGGTTCATCCTCTTCCAGCATTGCCAACAAAACTTTACGCTCAGGATTGGCTCTAAAAAGCAATGAAAAAATTGCCTAATAAAAAGTGAAGCTCACACTAGTTAAAAACACATAAGTACTTATTGTATGAAAACTTTCTTTTTCCACCATAACTGAAAGGACCAATATAACAGCAATATCTAACGCTGTCAACAGTGTTTATACCTATTTACAACAAATTGCTAATATGCTGAAAAAGAAAAAATAACAAATTTAGCAGTACATAGTAGACCTTTATGAAACTTTCAAAGACATGTCTAGATTTAACCTGTCAACAAATTTTACTTAACTTATTTCATCAGATGCACCTTATTTATTGATATAAATAAGATTGTCCTGTTTCCGTCATAACATTGACTACACATCAACATTTGTCTGTTATCATACATCACACACATCAGGTTCAGTTGTTTCTAAGAACAATTTTCACTGACAAAAAGTCATGAGAGGTCTACAGTGGTAGTGTGGCTAGAATGCTCACCTCCCGCCAAAACGATGCAAGGCCCCGATTAAATATCACTTTTTACTGATGCAATGCAAAATTTGCACCTGTGTTGCATCTGGTTCCACTGCATTGGAATTAAATACACACAGCAATCAAAGACTCATTTTACTTGCTCTGCATTTGTGCTTCGTCTGTGCAAATTGCAGGTGGTGATATTTAATAGGGGCCTTGGTTTGACTTCTGGCCGAGTCACACAGATTTTTTGCATGAGAATCATGAGTGGACAATGCTATTGGTAGGCAGGTTTTCTCGGGGAACTCTTATTTCCCCCACCATTCCAGACACGGTTCCATATCAACCTCATGTCACTCGCACTCGGTTCACTCCTTATCACAATTTACAGTTTTAAGTATCACTAAATTTTCTTTACAAGTACTGTAGTAGGTCCAAATCAGTGTGCTGTGCAGCAGTGTAAATTATTGTATTAATAAATAATTTGTTTAGATTAGTGCTGAAATAATTTAAATATTTAAATATTCATTGTTAATCTTTTCATAGCAAAATTTTATTTTACAAGGAATTATGCTAAATTTGGCTAAACACACTACTATTAGAGAAAATGTAAACACAAAGAGGCCATGACTTTGCTATTAAAGTTTAACTAAAGAGAAAATTATAGGGCGTAATTTATAATAGTGTAGTTGGCCATGAAAAGAAAAATGTGTAAGTTTGCAGGAAAAGTTTATTGTTGGAGTAGTTTACAAGTCTGTCTAGTGTACGGTTTGCAGTTTTTGACAATTACTGATTCCCGTGATGTGTTTGAAGAACTTTAGACCATCACATTTTTAAAAAAAGTTAACATGTTTCATTTCAACTTTTCTTTACGGTAACATGAAAATCACTTGGTGTCAAAATATTAAGTAAATACAGCATTATATTTGTTTACAGCTACTACCTACTGTAATGACAAAATCTACCAAAAATGAGAAAATTACATGAACTAGTCTATGCATAATGACGTGAATGTGTCACATACATGGGCATAATTAAAATTCATTGGAATTACAATAATTTTAACATTATGTAAATTTTCCGAACTTTCAAGAATAAAAGCTTTTCAAATTCCATCGACACACCAAAACCAGATTTTGCTGACTATTAATATTAAAGACAACAGCCATATTGGAGAATACATCGCTGGTGAAATGAAAATCATTTTGATGAAATATGATTCAAGACATTTTGATGAAATATAATCCAAGAAAGTTCTTCGTGGCTATACAGTATTTGTCGGCACATAGGACTGCCCCGCGTATAAGACGAGTCATGGTTTTGAAGGTACAAAATCTTGAAAAAAGGTAAATTACTAATTTTGAAATTCCCGACAGAAAAATATTTTTTTCCTTTGCCAGAAGCGTTAAAAATTTAGTTTAAATATTTTCAATGCATCTATTACCGTCCTATAAACATCATAGTAAACACATAAAATGAATAACATTGGCTACTACTGCCTCCCGCGCGCCCAAGAGCCAAGGAAATGCAAGGCAGCGGCCGACTTGCCGGTAGCTGTGCGCGACTTAGCAACGCCGGACTGAAGCATGTCGCGTGCTACATGGCAACGCCGAGCTACAACAGCTGCTTGCAAGGTCTTTGCATTCCTGCGCGCTGTTGTCTGCCAGCCTAGCACTAGACGGTAGACACATAAATGTGTGGTACAGTACCTAGATCCTCGTTTTTTCTGCCCGAGAGTTTTGTGCTTGCAAGACAAAAGATGTAAGCACGCAGACCTAGATCCTCATTTTCTCCGCCCGAGAGTTGTAGGCTGGTGAGACAAAGTATCTCGGCACGTGCTCCAGTTGCATCGATCGCTGCTTCGCTGCGAGGAAGTGTCCTTTATTATGAATGACGCTCTTCAAAATTTCGTACAGTAAATTTTATTAAAAAACGGAACACTAGTTTTTATTTGTGATGAAAAACACAACTCCTTGAAACATCATACAACTCCACAGCTTACAGCTTAGCTTTCAAACGATTTTTGGTTACCAAACATTTTTGCACCTTCATATAGGACGAGTAGCAATTTTTGAAGGCTAAATATTTGTAAAAATTCTTGTCTTATATGCCGGCAAATACGGTATGTGATAATGCAGCCAACATAAAGAAAACAGTTGAACAGACAGAAATGAATTTCCACATACTATGTTTGTTGACTGTATGGCGCATACACTGCATCGTTTGTGCAATGCCAATGTGAAGTGTGAGCAATTTTAATTGTTTTAAAATTTTTTGACATCATTAAAACTATCTAACAGTTTCATATTTCAACTGCAGTACTTTCCAAAATCAATAGTTAACAGACTAGCTTTTCAATTGCCTGTTTTAGTCGGCATTCATGTACATATACCAGAATTTACCCGTTAGAACAATATTTGGTGATTGGGTGTGTGATACATGTATTTTTTTCTCTTACTGTAGCAAATATTTTTACCCAAATCTCTTTTGTAATGTTCTAGTTTATTTTGAAAGTTTAAATGGACTGTGCCCACCGCCGAATGTATATAGGAAAAAAAACAGAAACAAAATAAATTTCACACCTAAACAACTACGAAGTAGGATTCCTATCAAGGATCAGTCTAAAAGATGAAAAATAATACCTAAAATAAGGAAATTCGGATAATCAACAACATATTTTTTAAAAAAAGGGAGAAAAAAAATATGCATACATATATGTATAAATTAAATAAAATAACACACAGAAATAACAGGTAAGGTGACAAGTGGACTTGTCTCAATAGCGAGGTCAATGGTAATGATGAGACACATAATGACACAATGACAGGAACTAGGGAAGAATTAGGCTATGGCCTTTGTTAAGTAATTATCCCAGCATTTGCCTAAAGCAATTTTGAGAAACCCAGGAAGAATGAAATCAGGATAACCGGAGCCAGGAATCAAACACAGGTCTTTTCAAACGTGAGTCCAACGTGTTACCGTTGCAGCATCTTTTTCAGTACACAGAA
This sequence comes from Medauroidea extradentata, assembly GCA_003012365.1. Lineage (NCBI taxonomy): Eukaryota > Metazoa > Arthropoda > Insecta > Phasmatodea > Phasmatidae > Medauroidea > Medauroidea extradentata. The sequence continues at coordinate 7,254 of PNEQ01125067.1, forward strand.
ATACAAACAAAATAGGTGAGCATGAGCTCCCATGAGTAGACAGAAACTAAGAGGTTCTGGTCCAGCTTTATACAAGCACACACAAATTTGGAATTTTTAAAAGACAGTGTTTTAGTGAAGTATATGATTTAAAATTATTATGTACAATAGTGTTGGTTCTTTTAATTACATACAAAATTTTTTAATACTTCTGAAATAACTTTTGAATAATTATTTGGAAACACTTGAAAATTTGTCTAACATCATACTATCCAACTGTTCTTGAAAATTAAAGACAATCACCAATCTCAATTTTTTGTAACAAGGACATGGAGGATAAATGCCAAAAATTACTACACAGAAAATCCACAGTTACCACAAGTCAGGAAATATTAGTACGTAATTGTCAATATGAAAACAAAACTATAAAAAATAAAAAAATACAAAAAAATACCAAGGTTAGCAAAAAAAACATTCTAAGGTGACATTATATCAGGTCATGAAAAATATCCCACTTAAGGGGGCTGCCTACCCCATGCTTCAAATGTGTTGCAGTATATACGAAAACAGGTTATTTCTACTAAAATATTCCACGTCTGCCCATTGTGACAACGTATGAAAAGAAAACACACTTCAGACAAGGTCGGAACCTCATTATTAAAACACCATGCTCATTAAAACACTGTTTCTAAGCCCACCAGAACAGCTAAAAACCGGGTTTTCAACTTAAAAATGTAATAACCGGATGTATGTGAAACTCAGATTGTAACCTAAACTGAACTTAGTTGAAGACTTTCCACCAATAAAATTATATGGTCACCGATTTTAAGTCCCGTAGTAAAAATGCTTGCATGCTGGTTCAGTGCTTGGATCGGTGACGTAATGCTGCATTTGATGCGCGCTTCAAGGTCGCCCTTATGTCTCCGTCATTTCTAAGCCTCTAACACGCACCAGCAATCTAAACACATAATTCTCAGAACCAGTTTAAAAAAATTCAAATTTTCAAATAGGCCTGTTAAAAAATGTATGCAAAATGCAAGATGTTGCAATTATGGTTATTTAAAATTATTTCTTGCCACGCAACAATAAAATACTGCAGTTACCATTAATTAGTATGTTGTAAATGTGAAATAAAGAAAATTTGGCAGAAGTAAGATGAACTGGCAAAAAAAAAGCTTTCACCATCTCATGACCTGTTAAAATATATCAATTTAGTTTTCCAAAATTAAAAAATAAGCAAAATGCAAAAAGATTGCAATTAATGATTATTTTAAGATATTTCTTATCATGTAACATACGGCAGTTATCATTAATTAGTAAGCTAATGTAAAACAAAGAAAAATTGGTCGGATTGAACAAAAATTGACAAAGAACTTTCACCATCTTCGACTCAAATACAGCTGAAGTGTACATCTGCTGAGTTGAGCCAAATGTGCAACACAGACATACAGTAAACCCTCGATCTAACGACATCACATGGTGCCAGGTAATTGTGTCGTTAGATCGCAGATGTCGTTAGTCCCGAGAAAACTAAATTTGACCCCCCCCCCCCAAATAAGAAAGAATTTAAGTGTTTTCTTTTTTACGTATATATTTATGTAGAACAATTACAGACTTAAAAAAGTTTTCATTGAAATTACATTTTAGTATGATGAAAAGGTGTCTTCCAAATAAAATGGTACCCCACAATCCCCCACCGTGACGTGCATCACAGAGCAGCGCACTCGGTCTGGTTGTGTAGGATGGGGGAGGGGACTGGCCTAGCCGCTGGCCTTGGTGTACCTCAGGGCAGCTCGTGCGCACATGATTCATCCTACTTGTCTCACACGAAGCACATTCAGTCCATAACAGAACAACTCATATTATTTACGTGAATGTATACAGCAACGATTTTAATTCCTTTCAGTACAGCCATTTATAGCGCAAGAACTGTTACAGCCTGTCACCATTATAAGCATTTACGCAACACTATTTGCTGTGTCATGTAAGTGTTCCGAATTTTGACAGTTCACTTCTAAGAAACGTGTCTGTACACAGGCTTGCAGAGGCCGTGCTTTTCCAGGAAGCCTGGTAGGTTTAAAGGTCCAAACAATGGAACTGTCGGACACGTTTCTCAGAAGAGAAATGTCAATATACAGACAAGTTACATGAAACAGACTTTAATAAAAGTGTGTATTAAAGAACAAATATTTTAAAAAATTTTTGTATTTTTTATAAACTCGATCGCTTACTGTGAACGCGAATTTAGAGCCATTCAAAAGGGCAAAAAAACGGTCTTTTCTAGGCGCTGTAAAGTATAAAATAACGACTGAATTATTCGTCGCTAAAAGTTGTAGGCCTATTGGAAAAATCACGAAACTATGCACAACGCACCAGTTAATGCTCTGTACTGCGAATAGAGATGAAATGGCTCTCGGCGCGCTGGCTGCAGTCGCTCTTATTGCTCCACTGTCAAGCGAGCATAAAACAAAAACCCTATCAGCCCACATGCCACACATGACGACGGGACTTGTGTTGTAGGACGTTTTTACGTTGCAGCTACTTCATAGCCACGTGACGAGTGATCAATACAGCGAAAGTTGTCAAGGTCAAGCCGAGCTCAGTTCGAGAGTGTGGCCGAGTGGGAGAGGAAAAACAAACATGTGGCTCTGCTTTGTGGCGAGACAGGATGCTAGTTGTACGTGACTATCAGACAAGTCGGCAGTTCACGCGCGCGCACGAAAGCACAATCTGGCTTGTTCGTGGGAAAGGGGGGGGTGAATGTTTATTGGCTGGCCTGGACAGTCAGAAGGGTTGTTATCTATGTTTAGCGGCGTGTTTCTTACAGCACAGCACTCACAGAGTAAATTGCAACACGGACGATTTTCCTTACACTGTCAATTTTTTGACCCGAATTTTTCACAGTTCCTCAAAAAAGGTTGTAAATTACCATTGCTATGCCACGTCGCGAATCGAACTGCATAGCTGAGATAAGGACACGTGGAGGAGTGTGAGAGGGAAGAGAATGGAGGAGGGAGCGTGGAGAAGTGAGGGGGAGCATTAGGAGATAAGGCTGCAACACGTCTCATACATGTCGGTGTTGCGCGGGCAGCCTACGCACCCGGTGCGCACCTCAACTATATTCCAGCTGAAGTTTCTAGCATTTTTAAACAGTTTATTTTTGTTTCACAGCTGCAAATTACTAATTTATGATAAAACTGCATTATATTATTGTTTAATGTACGCATAATTATTTTTAAATAACGTTTTACTGCGATATATTTCACTTTGCTTAGCTTTGATCAATTTTATAAAATATTAATTTTTCCACGGTTCCTGGAAATATGTCGTTAGATCGCCGATGTCGTTAGATCGGGGTCTACTGTACATGTTAAGTATTCTGCACTCTCCATTTTCCATTCCAATTCACAATAAAAAATATAAATACAGTAAACCCTCAATCTAATGACATCGTACGGTCGTTAGTCCCGAGGTACTTTATATTAACCCCCCCTCACAAATTTAAAAAAAAAATGTTGAAGAGTGTTTTCTTTTTAAGTTAATATACATAGAACAATTACTGACTTACTGCTGGCCTTGGCTTGCCTCCCTCTCAGCTCGCTGTGCGCACATATTCTGCTTGCCTGGTGCAAAGCACACGGACTGTACTGGGTACACTAGCCCTCCTAAACCACTGGTATTCGTTGCTCCGGCTAGCTCAAGTTCGACTGCTCAACTTTGTTTGGTCGAGGTCCGATAGTAGGGATGAGATTATTAAAAAAATAATAAAACTGTTCTTGGCGACATTGTTTACTTCAAATTTGACTTAAAACAAAAAGAAACATCTCAATACAGACCATGTCATCAGTCGGCGGGCCCACGTGGTTAACAACACCATTATATTACTTCGATCTCAATTCACAGGTCCCTCAACCAGCACAGCACTGCTCGAAGCTGCCACTCGGCTTGTAATTTTCGAATAAACTAGACGATCACAGTTCGGCAGAAACAAATATTACCGCGACTTTAACTTAAATCATTCGGCCTCCTAGCGGCCATTTTCTACGAACACAACTAACTCGTAGCGAGTCTTGAAGCAGAAGGAAGCAGAAGGAAGCAACCAGCTCGCGATCTTGGGGCCACACCCTCCAGCAGTGCCATCTGGCGGATCTACTTGCCAACCACTATCTTTTACACTTTCACATTGTATTTTATGTATCACAATTATTGATGGTGAGAAACACGTGATTCAGAACTAAAAAAAAAATACTGTTCTATCAAATTACAGATATAAATAAATATCTTAAAACACCAGGCTAGCTCAACATTTTGCAGAATGATACATAAATTTTGCCTGTGACAAACATAAAAAAAAAACTTTTCTGCTGTAGTAAAATATATATAAGTTCAAGTTTGTTCTGAACATACTCCTAGGTTAGGCTGACAAACTTATTTGGTCAAATATATAAATTTGGACAAACTGTGACTGACCTAAACTCTTAATAGTTATGGCCCACCGTCTTGACCCATTATTACACCTTTTAAGTATCAATATTAACATTTTATTCAATTTTACAATTTTCAGCACTCTTTAAACTTTTGTGAGATTTACTTTCCAAGTTCCAAGTATGAGCTTGCAGAGGGCCACACACGAAACCTCAAGTTCATACTATATTTTATTTAATGTATTTCTTGATACTGGCACACACAAACTTATGTTTATGGTATTGGGTTCACCTGGTGACATTGCTGTGGTACACAAGGGGTAAAATGGGAGAAATATGTTGATGTTGGGCCACTTGCACTGCCCCATGGCACATATCCCCTATGTATCACACAATGCTTACCTGGGCCACAATGCTCTCATCATCTCAGCAAGCATGCAGTTGTCAAGGTGACTAAATAAATCGCACCCACCAAACGTGACTTACAGTACATCAATTTACTTTAAAGAGAGAAAAAAAAAATTATACTGCCTGAAATAAATGTGGCTGGGTGCATCACAACACCCCAGGGAGATTTCTGAAACAAAGTGCACAGATCTTCCTCTCAAATTGAAATCACAACTATAAACTTGTACAGACATTCATATACGTACAGAAATTACTTATCACAAATTTTTACAAAACCAACCACATACGTATAACTACAAAGTACAAACTGATGTTCCTTCATTGCAAATCATAAAAAAAAAACAATATTTAGAAACCCACTACTCACGTTAAATATTTGAAAACATTATCACCCTGACAACATATATGGGTGTGTCCAGCTGCATGGCTAACGTGCATTTAACATTTACAAATACCACTTAACTCAGCATAGTTAAAATAAAAAAAACATTACCACACAACATTCTTGAGCATTCCTTCAATTCCCTTATACCTATATATTTGACAATATCATTACTTTGATATAACATGTGTTCATGATTCTTAAAAAGAAAATCAACATTTTTTTTTTTACACTTAAACTTTCAATATTATCACAAATCATCATATTGAACAATTCACCAACAATTATTTTCTCAGAACTTGTCCAGGTGGTACCCTTTTATCAAATCTATTTACACTACGTGCACTTGAGCCAAGTTTCCCCATACAGAAAATTGTATTAGAACGTAAAATGCAAAATTGTTAGACTATACAACTAAACAAAAAACAAACCAGCTATTAAACAGATTGGTGCCCAAATTAAAACTCTACATTCTTTTACATGTTATGACACACACTTGTATGGTTTTAATAAGTATGAATTGTAAACCCCCTTTACCTTGGCATCTGGTGTCATCTCCACTAACTTCCAAGAGTTTGGTCCCACACTACTATCAATTTTAAACGGGCCGTCATACAACAAAAACAACTTCTTTATCTCCTTAGCAAGGAACTGACTACGCTCAGCCACCCTTAGCAAGACTAGGTCACCCCTTTTGAAACCACTGTGCACCACACCCTGCCGCTGCCCACGTCGTGTAGCCTCAAGCTGCATCTTTACCTTTGCTGTTTCCAACAGCTCTGCTTGTTCCCTTGGCCTATCTTCTGGTGGAAATGATAAACTATCTGCCAGTGTGTCCCGTGTGCGTTCCCCATTTGTGAGTTGGTTGGGTGAGAAACCAGTAGAACAATGAACATGAAAATTTAGGAACCTATTTAAAAGTGGTACAACTTCTGACCATTTGCTATGTTGTTGATGGCAGTACGTCCTCAACAGTCTACCAATCTCTCGCATGCACCGCTCACTAGGGTTTCCTTGTGGGTGTCTAATAGAAGAGAAAACAACACCAACACCTAACCACCCCAACTCCCATCGCCATGAGTCCGCAGTAAATTGGGCACCATGATCACTCAATACCCGAGTAGGAGTGCCGTGCCTAGGAAAATACTGGTTCAACAATTTATCTAAACATGCTGCTGTTGTAGCTTTCTTTAGAGGGTAACACCACATGAATTTTGTGAACACATTTAAAATAACAAATAGATATTTCACCCCACCCTTCGACCTAGGCAAAGGTCCATACAAATCGACAGCTATAAAATCCTTTGGATCAGCTGGAACGATGGCGTGCCATGCACCCTCCCAACTGCGACTAGCAAACTTAACCTTTTGGCACAGATCACATACACTAACTGCTTGACGTATTGTTTTAGAGATCCCGCTCCAATAATAGCTATTCTGCATTATCCAAAGCACCTTCTTTTCACCGAAATGCCCTGTTGATTTGTGGATATGTTTAACCAAATCACACGTCCAATCCTTTGAGACACACACCCGCCATTCATCCTTACCTATTGCTTCCCTGCGATATAACACACCCTGTTGCAAACAGTACCAATTCATTACTTTCACTACACTGTGGTTATTCATATCCCTGTTGTCATTTTCGATGATCTGTACCACCGGTCCCCAACAAGTATCCCTTCTTTGTTCTCTACCAATTCCTTTGAATTTCTCAACTAGT